>LT658686.1:0-16935 GCA_900128575.1 Stramenopiles sp. TOSAG41-1
CCCAGCCCCTCGTCAACTTCTTGCTGCTCCTCTGACATCTTAAAAACTATGTCGCGCTGCAATGATAGCTTCTGGGGTCTTGTGGCATACAAGAGATCGCTGAGAACGTGCAGTGCAAGGCGGTTGCTAAACGTCGTGAGTTCCAAGTTAAAAACTGCCTGTTGTCCCACTTTCACCATAAGCATAAAGAGAACGAAGAGCGAATAGCACTGCTCATCATTGATGCTGAGGTCTGTTCTGCCAAGGGCGATTCACCATTAACGGAAAACGGTCTTGTTTGTCTAGTAGTAGTGTAATAATGGACACATGGTCTATTTGATCTGTACTTGAAATACACATGGACATGTTTACCACTTTTAGGACTAGAAATTCCTATTTCTACCAAAAGTGACAAATAGATATGCTATTGATATAGTATATTATGCCAAGTGTAATTAATGTTTCCAATCTGCCTTTAATCACCGAAATACAACTCTATAAATGTCAACATCGCACTTTCCGTATTGCATTGATTGTTTTGGAATTAAAGTCTCAGAGAAATTTATCATAAACAGTTGATTCAAAAAAGGCTATCAAGCCAGCATCGCATTTATTCTGGTTTTCTACGTTCTTCCCCGGATTCATCCTCGCCGTCGCCACTTATATAACAACTCCATCGATCGATGATCCACAAACTTGACTTCGTGACGGCGGCACGGAGTGGTGGAGCTGGGGTCGCGATAGTCGACCATCCTGCACGCAAAGAACAATCCAGCAAGGGTGGGAATCATGTGTTGCGCCAATAACACCGCGTCCAGATTTCTGCAGAAGTACTATGTTCTCAATGTTTTGGTCGTCGCATCGTACTTCCTCATACGTATATTTGGGGCCAGAGACGCCATCGCAGGCTTGACGTCCGCAGAGGGATGGACGGGCTTGCCACGGGAGGTGGAAATTGCCGTTTCAGTTTTCATTGTTAGCGTATCTCGCTACAGGAACACCCAAACCATAGATCATTACGTCAACACTGTGTTGACTTTTGCTAAGACCACCATTATCGTGTATTTGTATTTTATCGATGGCCGTATAATGTGCTGGTACTTGATNATATATTTCATCATGTTTCTGCTNTTGAAAGGCCCACGATACAACGGACCCCAGAAAATATCGACTTTTTATTCTATTAACGATTTTGAAAACACAGTGACNGGNAAAAAAGCATCANAGAGCGACACNATGTGGCTCGTAGCATTTGTCACAGACTGGAACCCAGACTGCCATTTTTTTATACCAGTCCTTGCNGAGCTATCGTTGCGTTACACGAACGAAACGTTGCGTTTTGGCCAAATTGACATCGGGAAGTTCCCAGAATTAGCGGAAGTATTNAAGATAGATGTNAGTGGAATGTCAAANCAATTGCCAAGTTTCATTTTGTTTGAGAATGGNAAAGAAAAGCAGCGANTNCCGCCGTTGAACAAGAAGAACGAAGTCATTAAAACCATCATAACGAAAGAAAGCGTTATNCGTGTGTTTGAGTTGGATACGCGATATCTTAAAAAAGAGACCAAGAACTAGAGCGTACGCATGAGAGAGAGAGAGAGAGAAAGAGGGAGAGCCACGAGGTGTTAATTAAGACCCCGACACTTCGTAATTAATATACTGATGCGTAAGATGGAGTCTAAAATGTATTTTACAGGCATTATTTTTCTACAAACTTAAAAAATACGTTTTTATCTTTTATTTTTTTCGTAAGCGTCACTAAAGGATTTGTATTTTAAAGATCAGTATGCTTCCACATATTTTTATACCTCGGACTTGTTACCCTATAAATGTACTCAAGGATTATAACAGCTGCAGCGATAGCAAGCATCCCAAACAATGCAATCAAATAGTACATTTCCCTTTGCTGTTCTGCGGCTATACTTTTTTTTTCTTTTTTTGCAGCTTTGGATAGTTTATCCAAAAGCTTGACTCCGCTGAGCCCCTCTCCATTTAAAATTTCTTCAACTTCATCTTTCAACACATCGTCTTCTTTATCCTTTTCCACCGCTTTATTACCCCCTACAATTTTACCATTTGTATTATCATTAGACTTTTCGATTACATTCAGCCCCTCCTCACGTTTATTTACAAAGTTCATGTTCATCGTTTCAACGTCTGCCAGTAGTTCACGCTGGACCTCTTCATCCGCTTCAACACCCACCTCCTCGCAAACGTCTCTGATCAGCTGCTCTCGGCGTTTACGCGACCTCGCCCTTCGCTCCATTTCCCTCCTCTTCCTCATCGCTTCCAGGGAATCCTCTGCCATGGCTCCCACGACTACCACTATTCCTCTTGGGTGAAAACGGCTTTCAATGATAGTTAGTGGTGGCGTCATGTCGTAAGGTACTCAAGGAGACAGGAGACACTAACCACGCTAACACCTGCGCTTGAGAGTGAGTAGTAGTATATAAATAGAGAGGAGTACACTACTACACAGCAGTGTACTATTTCTCCTGAGATTTTTACTACCACCGACAAGAAGATAAAATAAATTAATAGTCGTCTATTATTACTATTAGGGCTATTACTGTATATATTATGGATTGGCCGATGCCTGCGAAGCAACCATCCTCCTCGAACGCGAGAAGGAGTTGCATACTTTATTGCACAGAAAACTTACACAGAACGGGGCATACAAAGAAAAAAAAATCAAATTCGCGCGATGGCCGACGAGTTGCAGAAGATTACCCAGCAGCGTAAAAACGCTAAAACATATTCCATTGCGGAACAGTGGGAAGAGACTCTTGCAAAAAAACAGGACAAAGTTTGCTTGCACTACCTTGGAGACCCGGAAAACAATTTCCCACCGCGTGCCTTATCATTTAATGATGTTGATGGGATTGCTAATCAAGTAGCACATTGGGCTTTGAAGCAAGGCCTTAAAAAGGGCGATACTGTTGCTCTTTTTTTTGAGAATCGCCCTGAGTTTGTTGCGTTGTGGCTTGGCTTTGCAAAACTTGGGGTTGTCACAGCATGGATTAACAATACAATTAAACTAGCACCTTTAGTTCATTCCATCCGTGTTTCACAAGCCAAAATGGTTGTCTTTGGCGCTGAACTAACAAATGTCGTGAAAGATGTTGCCCGAGATTTGACTGCAAACGGTATTGAGCAAGTTGTAATGAGTGGCACTTGTGCTTTCTGCCGTTCACTTGACGGTGAACTGTTTGTTTGTCCTACTACGACTTTTCCTAGTGAACATCGTGAAGGTGTGAAATATACTGATACCATGTGTTATATATACACGTCTGGAACAACGGGTTTGCCTAAAGCGTCGATTATACAACACTTGAGATATTGCAGGCTTGGCCTCAGGGGCCAACAGTTATTTTCTGACACTGATGTTGCTTATGGCAGTGGTATGCCGTTATACCACAGTGCTGCTGGGATGCTCGGCATTGGCTACGTAGTTTGTGCTGGTGTAACTTATGTAATTCGTAAGAAATTTAGTGCGAATAACTGGCTCAGCGATATTAGAAACTATAAAGTTACTATTGGCCAGTATATTGGCGAGCTTGCCCGCTATATCTTATCAACACCAGAGAGGCCAGATGACCCACAAAATACTTTAAGATTTATGATCGGCAATGGATTGCGTCCTGANTATTGGGATAAATTCCAAATNCGCTTTGGAATCGATATCATAGTTGAATTTTATGGCGCTACAGAAAATCCTGGTGGTTTTCAAAATTACATTTTCTTGGAAAATTTGAAAAAAGGGAACTACGATGGATATGGTAGCGTTGGCAAACTGACAGATAAAAATATAGTGTTCTTGAAATACGATGTTGAGAAGGATAAATTAATTCGCAACAGTAATGGATTTTGTGTACAAGCAGATATAAATGAACCTGGGGAAATGGTAGTAAAAGTTGTCAAAGGCGAGACAGAGTTTGTCGGCTACACCAATAAAGAGGCAACAAAAAAAAAGATGCTTGAAAATGTGTTCGAAGCAGGCGATATGTATACAAGAACAGGCGATCTAATGAAGGTTGACGAAAAAAATTGGGTATATTTTGTTGATCGTATCGGCGATACCTTTAGATGGAAGGGTGAAAATGTTAGTACAGCTGAAGTAGCTTCAGAGTTGGCAAAGTTTCCAAGAGTTGAAGAAGTAAATGTATATGGTGTACAAATACCTAATAATGAAGATGGAAGAGCGGGCTGCTGTGCCATGATTATGTCAGACACATCTGCAGCAAATTTACAACGCTTTTATGAGCATGCAAGAAGCTCCTTGCCATCTTATTCAGTTCCTGTCTTCCTAAGAATACTACCGCAAATGCAAATTACAGGAACGTTTAAACANCAAAAAGTCCAAATGAGAAATGATGGCATTGATCCTGCNAAAGTTAGCGATAAGATTTACTATCTGGAGAAAGGGGTGTACAAGTTAATGGATATGGCAGCATACCAAAAGATTACAAGTGTTGGAGCGCGATTGTAAAGGAAAAACTGATCTGGAAGCGCGGTACTCGATTTTTGGCAAAAGGTTGTGTGAAAATTTCTATCTCCCGCTAAAGTGCATTTTAAAATATGTACAATAATATGCATTTGCACGAATATCTACAATATGTACACACATTTGGAAAAAAGGATATATATATTTATTTCTACATTTTGAAATCAAATCTCTATATTATTTTAACTTTTATGTAAGGTACACCGTGTACACTTTATCTACATTTAAGTTCATATCTACATAACATACGAACGTAAATACGAAGCTCAACTAGGCGTTATTAAATGACATAATTTTAGGTGGCGCCCCGTTGCCAATTGCTGGGGGTCCATAGTTTGAATTATATGAACTTTTGTCATTTGTATCTTCGCTAATTGCAAACCCAACAGATGCATACCTTGACGATACATTTTTTCGTTGATTTAAGCGATACGAAGGTGGTGCCATCAATGCAGACATTGGGTCCGCTTCAGCATTGTGCGGATCTTGCGACGAGGGTGCAGAAGTACCGGCCTGGTCACTATTACTTTTGCTGACTGTATTAGTGTCGCCAAACGTGGGAGGGGGGGCTAATTCTTGTACTGGCTGTGCACTGCTGGGATCGTCAGGGAACACCCATCTTTTCAAATCCTTATCGTAATATGCTTCAAGCCCCTTTCCTTGCTTAGCAACTTTATCCTGATCCTCTTTTTTCATGAAGGCCCCCCTTAGCCAACCTGTAATTCCACCCCCGCCACTACTGTTACCTTCTGTCTTGGCTGGATCGGTCTGTTCGTGCTCCTTAGGCTTCTCTGTAGCTTTTGGAACTTCAGTTTCTTTTTTGGGCTGTTGAGGTGGAGGCTGATGTTGCACATTTTGTGTTGGTTGTTTATCGTTATTTACAGTGCTTGCGCCTTCAGACTCCTCTGATCCACCGTGAATCGCATGAACAAGCATCGAAGAAAACCAGCCGCCACCACTTTTACCTTCGTTCTGTCCCTCCGGTACACTTGAAGCAGCCTGTTGTTGCTCTTGTTGCTTCTGGAGAATTTGTTGTGCCTGCTGTTGAAACTGCTGGGGTTGGAATTGTTGCAAGGGTTCAGGTTGTTGTGTCTCCTGCAGGTTGTTTTGCTGCTGTTGAAGTTGAACTTGTTGCTGTTCTTGAGTTTCTACATGGTTGTGCTGGGTTGGATGTTGCTGAGGCATCATGATTTGGGGTTGATGTTGATGTGTTGAATATTGCTGGGGTAACATGGCCTGGGACTGATGTTGATGATACGATGATTGGTCGTTCGTGGTCGTAACATTGCTATATTGTGCCTCGAAAGTAACAGGTTTCCCCCCTACCAACGCATCTTCCAAAACCTCGAGCTCAGCTCTCGAACTCTCGTTGAGCACAAAATATTTTAGAGCATCGATATATTTTCGTGCTCGGTCTATATGACCATAGTCACACAGCTTAGTCGCGTACAGAATTTTGAAGGATTGGTACGAAACAAAATCTGTATTCCCGGTAGTCGATTGAAGCTTCCTGATGTACTCTAAAATTTCTGTACGCTGAAGGGAATCGATAGTGGCATATCCATACGGCCATCGTAAATGGTTAGCTCCTAGAAGCAACATTCTCGCTCCTGGTTCACGTGCCACGTCCATTTTGCGTTGCCCAAGGATGTAGCAAATGTGAGCGGCAACACAATATGAATCGCATTCAACATCGTTCTCTACTGCATGCGAACTATCCAATAAGCGGTTGCCTAGTTTATTTAGCCCACTTCGCTTCGATGCAGCATCGCAGTCATTTTGTAAAATATCAATCGCCCGCTGCGCCCACCCTAAAAAAATGCTTTTGCTTGAACAAAATGCTTTGGAAGAAGATGAGTACAAAACCTTCAGGTGGCTAATATTATCACTAAATGTTGCTGTGAATTCTTTCACAGTATTCATATAATCTGATGCTGATACTATTTGTGATAGAATTAATGCATGTGCCCACATACGCTTGGCCTTGGCAAAAATGACCGCATCGACTAATTGTTTATCACGAACAAGTTTTGCCAATTGCAGTTCGCAGTGGACATTAGTGCCCATGGCGTCTTTGACATCCATATTAATATTTTCGTTCTTTTCTTCGACCACGCTTGTAACGTTTTCATCTTCTCCCTGATTTCCTTCAGAATCGCCCCCAGCCTTTTTCTCATCCACTTTTGATACTGCACTCTCGTCATCCTCGTTATGCTTCAAACTATCTGCTGTGGCATTCGCGCTTTTATCGCCTTCATCTACATCGGCATCCTTCGTTGACGTTACAGAGGTATTGTTTTCATCGTTAGTATGCTTCAATTCAATATGTTTCGTCTCCTCTTCAGTTACCTTGGTCAATATGGACATATTAGCCTCATTTATGGCTCGCTCCGCTTTTACCTCTGCACAATATTTCGTCAACATGTTGATTACTTCGCTAGAATACTGCTGATTCGCAACCGTAGCTTTTCTGATATCACTGAAGGAAATTAGATGCAACAATATTGACCATAGCACTTTAGCTTCTCGGCTTTCAGATTCGGCCTCGGCAGAAACGACCCGCTGCTCCAAAAAAACCTTTAACTTTGAGAGTGTGCTGCGGTTCTGGAATTGATCTTGCGTGTCGGTATAAAGCGGTCCCGGGAAATCGCTTACTTTGCATATTGCTTTGTTGCTGAAAAAGATTTCATTCAACTTTGAAACTTTTACAGAACCCACCTTACGATAGGTTGTTTTTCCATTGCGAAATTGAGCTTTCGTGGTTACAATTCGCCCACCAAAACCGAAAGAAAACACGGGTCCACGTGATCGCGGATCAAAAGGATGATGCTTATACTTTTCAACATCTTCTATACCCAATGATGTCGTTTCGGTTACTATCGATGACTTCGAAAGGTGACTATTTCTAGATGCCCTATATTCGGTTCGCTTTGCATTGCTTCCTGCCGCGGCATGTGATTCAGACATGGGAGGTCCTGACGTGAGTGGCCCAGATGGAGGCGCTCCTAACATGGGTGGACCAGATGGAGGCGCTCCTGACGTGGGTGGACCAGATGGAGGCGCTCCTGACGTGGGTGGTCCATTTGTCTGGGTAAATGAGCTACTGCCTATTGCTGATGTGTAAGGCGCATTATCTGTTGCTATTGGCAAAGGAGGAGTGCTTTGTTCGGCTCCGACAGTATTTGCAGCATTGTTTGCGTTTTGGACTTTGCGTTTCTCTGCCTGTTTCTTTTTCCATTCCGCTGCTTTTTTCTTTCGTTCTGCCGCACGCTTTTGCTTTTCAAGTTTCTTCTTTTCTGCTTCCTTCCTTCTCTCTTCTGCCTCTTTCAATTCCGCGTCACTTGGCTTCCCAGGAATTATTTGATTGATTTGTTGGTTCGCTAGAGACGTATCTGCCAAATTAGTCGTATTGGCAACACTGTCACTACTGCCTTGCATATTCTTTTGTTGTAAATTAAATGTCGCGCCACCATATGGTTGCTGTTGCTGTGCGTATGGTGTATTTTGAATATGGGCATTATGTTGGCTGTCTCCTTGGTAATATTGTTGCTGTTGGGCATAATAAGCCGTCTGATTGTTGGTTCCGTTGTTATTGTAATATTGCCCGGCATTTTGGTTGTAGTAATTCTGTGCATCGTAACCTTGTTGTACATTTGGTGGCCCCTGCAGTGGCTGACCTGGTGCCGTTGTACCATTGCCGACAGAAGGAGTTTTACTATTAACGCTCGAAGGGGAATTTGAGTCCACCGTTTCATCTGTAAATACAGCTTCGACTTTCGCCAAGTGAGCTAAGTGATTTCTGGTCTTTTTTTTGGGCTTCTTCTTCTTGACTTCTGGTTGCTTTGGCATCGCAGCTTGTATCGATGCTTTCTTCAATAATAAGTGAGCATTTGTTCCTCTCCGCTTTGTTTTCTTTGGCGCCGTTTGTTGAGTAACCTGTTCTTTTGCTAGTATTTCACCCTGTTGCTGTTGCGTCTCTTGCTGTTGAGTCTTTTGCTGCTGCCTTTCTTGCTGTGGCATATTTGCAGGTATTTCTTTATCAGCATATACTGGGCTAGTTTTGAGCATAATATTGCCGGGGATCGCCGCAGTCTTCTCCTTTGCACTGACTGGTGTATCTTCCCGAAGCAATGTTGGTGCAGTAGGAGGAACATGCGAAGTACTAGCATCGTCTTGCGTGCTATTTTGAGCAAACGCATTCATTTCCTCATTTTTTTGTGGAGTTGAACCGGACTCGAACTGCTTTATACTTTCTAAGTTTGAATTCAAATCAGCAAATATAGACGCTGTTGCCTGACGAATGGCCTGGAGCGATGGTGTGTCTGCATGTTGAGGGTCTGATTTTTGTTGGCAGTTTTCGGTCACTTCGGTATTGCCGTTATCTTGTTCGAGGGGCTTTGTAGCTCCCTCTGGTTGCGGTGTCATTTCGATATTTTGCGGATTATTTGGTAGATTAGTTTCGACGTACAATGAAGCCCTGTCTTGATTTGCCGGAACCCCAGAATTAGCCGATCCACTTAGTTCCGACGGGGTATCCAATCCACTTTGTAGCTCCGACGGGGTAACCGAAACTTGTGGCTCCTGAATGGCTGCAGTATATGGCTGACTATGATAAATCTGCTGAGTTTGGAGCGAAATGTTACTTCCAGCCACGCTGTAAGGCGATGGAGCTGTATGCCCATACTCGTTGATACCTTGATAATTTGCAGTTGCACCGGATGTGGCGGCAAATGAGCTATGGTTTTGTTGCTCTGCTGTACTTTGCGCCTGCCCACTTTGACCGTATTTCAACTGCTTGGGATTTCGTCGTTCCCTTCGTTTCTTCTTGGCTTCTCTCCGCTTCGGCTTGGAGCCAAAAGCTTGCAATAGCGGGTGTTTATTCTGTTCTGCGTTGTAAGCAATTGCCCCTGATTCTTGGGGTGTAGACGTATTTCCGTATACTGTAGGGCTAAAAACGGCTGGAGAATTCACTGCGGGGGAGCTAGCTCCGTAGTGGTTATTAGATGACACTCTGGCAAGATGAGCCAAATGACTTTTACGTCTGTCCTTCATTTTTTTTGGCTTCACAAGAGATCTTTGCTGCTGCATTTCTCGCTGCAATTGTGCCTGCTGCTGTTGCTTTTGCATATACAAATGCGCATTTCTACTCCTACTTACATTTGCATTCGTTGTGTGGGTCGCATTTTGATTCCCGTACGCTTCTGCTGAATTATACTGTTGTGAATGCATGGGTTCATTTGCATAACCGTTGTCTTTGGTGTATTGTTGATGGCTTGCTTGAGGCTTATGCCATGACGACTCTCCTGTCTTGGAATTATACCAATACGGATAGCCACTATTTTGATCAAAGCATTCCACCCAATCACTTTGTGAATTAGCATTATTTTGGTTATGAATATTGTTAGTAACAACGTTGTTATTGGGGCCATGACTATACATTTGACTCTGCAAACTTTCTTGGGTTTGGCTCTCTGGCACAGTATACCCTGGCATGGAGCGATCACCGTAACCCTCTGCATAAATTTCGCCGGGGTTGTCCACGGACGTTTGGGCAGCATTAACGGATTCGAAAAAATCGGTCACTGAATCTGCTAGAGCACTCTCTTCCTTGGGATTTGGTTTAGTTGAAGAGATCGCGCCTGAAGAATGAATTTGTGCGCCATTATTTGTTGATGCTTCCACTTTGGGTTCGTGTTTTGCAATCTTATCGAGGCGATTATCTTCGCTGGCACTACTTGTCGTTATGTTGCGACTATTGTCAAAAAAGTTAGATGCTTCACTACTACTATCTATCTTGCCAGAAACATCAAAATGAAATGAAGGTTTTGTTGAATTTTGAAAAGTTTTTGAATCGGCTGTTACTGGAGATGCAGCGGTATCTATACCCTTTGCACTGCCAGATGCATCAGGCTGCTTGGCCTCTTCTATAATAGAATTAACTGTATCAAAAACGCTTGAGGCGGTGATATTTTTATCACTCTTTTTTAACTGTCTGCTTGCAGACGGTGTTGCTCCTTTTGTATTGTCAACGCTTGCCGCTTCAAGACCCAAGTCAGTAACAGCCTCTACCGACGCAACTTCTCCGGATATCGTATTAGAAACTGGCGAATCAAGCTTTTTAACATGCACATTGTTGTTATTTGTCGGTGATGGTGAAAGTTGCTTTGGCCTAGTGTTTAGTTCCTTTATTTGCGATTTCTCAGCTGAATCAGCGTTAGTCAAACTTTCGGCTTTTGGCAAATCAACCTTTTCGCTAGGGGTGTTTTGAACGTCTCCAGTGCTTGAGGGTGTTGACTGCTCCTTCACAGCGTCGACTTCAGCTAAAATTGTACTATTGTGCAGCGATGACGTCCTTGCTACCGCTTCCTTTCGGACCACTACTTTTGGCGGAGTTGGTGAGAAAAAGTTAACATCCAAGGGCTTCATAGTTGGTTTGGGCGTAACTGCACCAGCCTGACCGCCGTCCGTACTGCCTGTACCGGTATTTGATTCAGAAATTATTTTTTCTTCTCCAACATCTCGAGGATAAACAGGGGGGTTATTGGTGCTTGCGACCTGATCTTGTGGCTGCTGATCCATAGCGATGCGCTCACGGTCACGTCAATGTTCCAATGCGAGAAGGCTCTTTCGGTCCACACGAAAACGTTTGCACGGAATGCAACTCCACTGACGCCTCCCAAAAAAAAAGAAAATTAATTAATAATATACTACAATATATTCACAATGAATAAGAATATAAACAATCAGTCATCATCAATCAATACACAACAAATAATTGAAATACTTTAACTTAAAAAAATGTAATAAATAAATAATAATAATTGAATCAGCACCCAATCATCACGATGTGTAATAATAATAATTCATAACAAATAGTATTAATGACAATGACAAAAAAAATCGAAGTCGTCAGCAGTAAAGAAAACAACCATCATCAATCATCCATATAATATGATTCTATTTATCATTGCATTCATTCATGATTAGCTAGCTAGCCATTTTGTCTTTTTTCTTATCTTCTTTCTTTTTATTACAGTACATAGTTGACATAAGGTACACAGGAACAGTGAATCGTTCCTCCTCCTAAACAATTGGCTTTTTATTACAGGCATTATCATTATTATTTTAGAAAACAACAAATTATTGCCAACATGATGCATCATCATCATTGGCAGAACAGGAAGTACCAACTCTCTCTTATACTAGAAGATGTTTCCCTATCATAAGAAGGGTTTTCTTTTTTTTTCCATTTTTTAGCGAAAAAAAAGTTGCTGCTACAGCCTTTTCCGTTATAAAACAGAATGATATTGGTGAGAGTTCTATTATTCCCCTTTTTGGCAATAAAGGAATAAGTGATACCTTTTACTTTAACGACAATTATTATTATTTTCATGCAGCATTTCCCATCAAGTCCCTATTTATTATTAATTTTATTCATAATAATATATGATGATGATAATAATAATAATAATATATCATCAAAGATAGAAGATTGGCACTTGCTTGGGTATTCGCCGGCTTCTCCGGCATAGGTAGCGGAAACCCGTGTTTACCATTATCAAGTGAAGTATATTAGCTATTTCCTCGATGTCGGACGATGGCTCGGATATAAGTGATTCCGATGAAGTGATAGACAAGAGTTCATCGTTTGCTCATTATTACAGGCTAAAGAGGAGACTAGAAAAAGAAGCAGCTGAGAAATCTCTCTCGAGTCAACTAGACAAAGTTTCGTTGGGTCGAATTCATGACCAAGCACAACTAGCGCTACGACCGAGGGCATTTCACCAAGATCACCAGAAGAAGGAAACAAAATTCACAACACATGTTTATGCCAGAGTTTGGGCAAAGGAGGCTAGAAACCTGGTAGCAACAGACGTAAATTTGCTCGATGGGTATGCCGCTAGTGACCCACTACTGCAAATACAAATTGGCGAAGGTAAGCCTGCTGAAACTAGACATATAATCAAAAATTTAAACCCAAAGTGGGACCAGCGAATAGTTTGCTCATGTGAAGACATTTTATGGAATACCGACATAACTAGTATGAATTTTACTGTCACAGTTTTTGATAAAGATTTATTGTCCGAAGACGATCCAATTGGGTATTTTCAGTGGAACATCTTGGATATGGTAAGAAATAAAGAGCCAGTCGAGGAAAATAGACGATTTTTGCGCATAACGGTACACCGCTGTCTAGGCATAACGGCAGGAGATGCCGATGGATATAGTGACTCATATGTGAGGCTACAATTTGCCGGGATGGAGCAAGCCACCAGGGTAAAACCCCGAACGTTGTACCCAGAGTTTGATGAGGCGGATTTTTGGTTTCCAATTCCAAGCGACGAAGAAATCTACGCCTCGTTCGAGAAAGATTGGGCTGAGATGGAAATGACTCCAGCAATACTTCGAGCTCCAGCTGGTACAGAAAAAAGGGTAAAAATGGTCATGCGCGATAGTTTCGAATTACTGTGTGAAGCATTTCGTGTGTATAGTATGCTGAATGACATGGACGATGAGGACGACATAGACGAAGATTTTGCGGCCGACGTCAGATGTGCACGCCCATCCTGGGATCAATCAGAAGAAGATGCAGAAGAGACGATATCATTTAAAGAATTCATTGCGTTTTGCAGTGACACCGGAATCCTGGATAAAAAGGCTGGAATTTCTAGAAGAACATTAAAGGAAATATTTAGGCGAGTGAATACAGAAACAGAAGCAGCAGGGGATGGAGGCGGTCAATTTCGGACGCAAGGAGATACTCAATTGGAGCGATCGGAATTCTTTGAATGTTTGTTGTACTTAGCTGGCTTAAGGTTCCGGACGTTTCCAAACCCAGCAACACAACTAGAATTATTATTGGACGATTTAATCGAGCCGGCGCTGGCAAAACCTGACAAGAATGGAAAAATTCGAGTGCAGCTAACTGCACCAGATTTGCGCGTGAGCGTGTGGGATTGTGACGCAGTAGGGGATGACGATTTTCTTGGGGAGACCTATATAAGTTTGGGCGAAGCTGCGAGGCGAGATATTACGAAGAAATCGGCCATTCAGTACGGTAGACGATGGGAGCTGCAGAAGCGTCCTGGAAGAATGAATCGCTTTGAAAAAGTATCCGGATCGGTTTACATAACATCTGTTATTGTAAATGGAGATGAGGATGAATATGGAGATGGATTCAAGAACGAGGGCTTCCATCGCTTTGAGTTTGATGATTGGTTTCCGCTAGAATATCACCCAGAAATGGAAGGAGAAATTGAGCCTGAGGATATGAGCGGCGAAGTGCGTTTGACAGGCACCATTTTAGTTCCTAAAGAAATCGTTGCCAAGGAACAGGCTAGGCTAGAATCTGCCACCGCAATCGATGAGGAAAAAGAAAATGATATGATGTTTACTGTTCACGCCATAGATGAATGGTCCAGCAAATCATTTCCATTAAATATCGGGGCGACAGACCCAGACTTTAGGTGGATTTCAACAGTTGTATCACAGCGGTATGAGCGATTTCTAAAGCCTAGAGGGCGGGTAAGAGTGCGAGAATCTGGGCAACAATCTGTGCAGCATGGAAAAATGACCCCGCTGAATGTATTTACACAACTACCTGCTGGTACCGATAAGCTTGGTGCCCCACCACACCCACTGATGTCCAAAGTCAACGGAAAAACAAAGTTACGTGATATCTTACAAAATGAAGACCATATATGGGTTCAATTTCAAAACACAAAACCCAAATCGGTTGTAGCTGGCTTAACGCGGCTCCAAAAGGAACAAAGGGCTGTCGATGCAAATAGACGGTGGTTAAAGCGATTGTGTAGGGAAGAGGAAGTTAAGATACAGGTCCAAATTGCCCAACGATTTAAGCGATTACAAGAGGAGGATGGAAAAACGATTGTTGAAATCTTTGAAGATTTTGACGATGATGGTGGGGGAACAATTGATCATGATGAGCTGCGTGAAGGTTTTGCTGCAATTGATATTGATTTAAGCGAAGAACAATTTCAACAGATGTTGACTATTTGGGATGAAAGTGGAGATGGCGAAATAGATTATGAAGAATTTGCGGACATGTTCGAGCGAATCCAGAAGATGCTTGAGGAAGATTTTCGGCGCCCTTTAGTGCATTTTGATGTATTTGAAAACACCGGAGCAATTAGACGAAAGCCAGAGTTTGGGAAAAAAGAGAGAAAGAAGAGGAAAGAAAAGGGCAAAGAAGAATTTGAATTGGACATGTCGGTGTTCGGAGAAAGAGTTGTGGAGTCTGATGCCGCATCATTTTATGAAACTGAAGAGATTGTGCGGAAAGCGCTACTCCAAGATCTGAAGCACGCGCATCGTTTACAACATTTATTTGACAAAAGCGATTTTGCAAGAATGCAAGTCATGCTTACAGACCATTACCATCTGATTGTTAATTTGTTTAAAGAATATTGCTGTGACCACAAGCAGCACGGCTATTTTATGATGAGTTGGAACTCGTTCTCAAAATTCTGCGAAAAATGCAATATCATAGACAAAAGAAATTGCCGGATACGGGATATAGATCAAATCTTTGTTAAGGTCAATGTTCAAACTCGTGGAGTAGACCAAAATCATATGAAGGCCCTGTCACGCTTTGAATTTATTGAGGCCATAGTTCGTCTGGCAAATCGACGTTACAGGACGTTGGGAAATGGTCCAGATGCATTAAACAGTTTAATAATGAAAAATCTGCATCCGAATTACAATGAAGAATGGGACAATGAAAAGTTTCGTAAAAACATTTTGTACAAAGAAGGAATTCATAAAGTCTTTCATAGTCGAATGAATGCCATCAGAAAATTGTACAAGGAAACTGCTAGCAGCGAAGGCATACAGGAAGATTACGTCGAATTAATAACATTAAAAGAATTTGTGCAACTCATGAAAAAGGTCAAAATTGTCAAAAAGGACACTTTCTCGGTGAAGTCTGCTGTGAGTGCATTTGTCCAGGCCCAAATGCTGACTTTTGATGAGCAAACGCGAGACAAGAATGACAAACGTGTCGACTCCCACGATCATATGACTCTCGTAGAATTCTTGGAAGCTCTGGTACGCATAGCTATGAAACATCCTCAGTGCACCGCTGAGGTGCCACACGAAAAAGTGAGACAGGTGCTTGCATTGTTGTTTGAAGACGAAAAGAGAACTAAAACAAAAGTTGCAAACATGTTTGGTGGCAACAAGGCGGGGAAAGGAAAGGGCGGTGGTTTGGCTGGGCTTTTCGGAATGAAGAAGAAGTAAAATATATTATAGATGGATGTAGAGTGAGCCCGGTCTTTAAAAAAAATCTCACGGTAATACACCTAACACTGAAATTAACCGATTATGTCCACTAATCATTATCACATGTTAAACAGCAAATGTTTATTCATATACTCGTAAATTATTCGTACTTCGTACCTTCGTATATATGTTAACGTATTACATGCCGTCGTAGCTTCTGCTGAGCATTTTGCTGTGCTGTGCGTGCAAAAGCGGCGTTGAGCCCCGATCTTCTAGGGAGTGTGATGTAAAGTCCAAAGAGTACTCATACTCCGTTGCTTCAATAAATATACTCCCTTCCCAATCATCAAACTTTTTAAATCCGCCTGCAGTGTATTCCGAATTGATGATGCCACACCTGGTTGGGAGTAGAACTGGTTTCGAACTTGCTCGGCGCCCAGAACCAGAGAGTATGCCGTCACCCTTTTGTTTGTTGCCTTTACCCTCCTCTAAAATCTTGACGTTTGGAACTGCCGCTACTGCAGAATTATTTAATTTCGATTTCTTTTCTTGAGGCTCCTCTTGAACACTTTTTGACGTAAACTCTTCTACAAGACCGTCCGAAAATCGATAAAGTGCTATTCCGATCAATAGTATAACAAGAGCCAATGTTTGAACGACACTTATTTGCTCCACGTGTTCGCCCATCAAGAAATGGAATGTGAAGGCGAAAGAACTTACCGGCGTGATTAGAGTCATAACCAACACCGACGTTGCAGCACTACTAACTTTCACCAGCAGTGTTTGAAAAATTTGGGTCAATAACATGCTGAAAATGCAGCATGCTAGTATCAATCCCGCATTTTGGCATTCAGAATGGCCGTCGTAATCGTTTGCAACGCACAAAAAAGCATTTTTAAACATTTGCAAGAATTCTTGTGGAGTAGAATTTCCGAAATATGGTATAAAGTTGACTGGTGCAAGCACAACTAAAAATATAAATTGTGCCAGTGAACTGTATGCCATCATATAGACAACATTTACCCTTGATTTCGAGAACGCAATTTCCTGGTAAATACCCGAGAGTGACGCCGGTAACTGCCCTAGACAAAATGTCAACACAAAAAAAGGATTCGAAGCTACCGTGGAACTTTGCTGCGCTGATGTTTGTAGATACGGAATAAACTCGACAAATATTCCTACAAATACTACAAATGCGCCAATATATTGAA
>LT658687.1:0-16913 GCA_900128575.1 Stramenopiles sp. TOSAG41-1
CCCAGGAGGCTCTCTTCCAAGCTAGTAGTGGTTCACTACCAGGCTCGTTAGAGAATTTAACCATCGCTATCTTCTTCAAAAATAGGATGGCGGAGTCGCAAAACGACCCATTGGTATCCATTGCAAAGGGATAAACAGAAGGTGTGGATTCGCCCCCATGGGAAATCTCCTCCGCACGGGCTTTAGCATAAGCTTTCAGCTTATGGCTAGTACCTTTTCGAAAGATATGATTCCGAGAGACAAATTCTCCTTCCAGATCTTCNCAACAGACAATGTTATCTGACTTTTGAAGCTTGACACGCGGTGCCCACTTCCCGTCAGACTCTTGTTGTACAATGGTGACATCAACATAAAAAGGTTTATTGACCTCGGAGTCCGNACGGACTTCGATGTCGGCCCGTTTACGCTGTGTCTGGTGCACTAAATGTTCCCTAGGTTCAGCAGCACCCTCTTATTGTTTAAAATTTTAAATATCCAAAAAACTTTTTTTTTTAAAGATACTTTTACTCTTCGTTGTTAAGATCATATTGATCAATTTAAATACATACACTTTACACTTTCCCAGATTTTAGACGCCCGATAACGAAGAAGCATCTATTGTTGCGCAGTTTCTACCTCTAAATCCATCAAAACACGCACATGTTCCGCTGGCATGATCGCATATTCCACGATTTGAACAGTCAACATGGCATAGATTTCCTGTAGCTCCTACATTCGTGGGGTTCCATGTACCAGCTGCTGCCTCGCAAAGAGCTTGAGAACCTCCGCGCCCTCCAGTAATCAAGTTTCCGGAGCAAGCTGTTTCGGTCATACATCGATTAGATGTAGAACACCAATAGCCTGGCGTAATACACGAAGCATTTGTGTAGTAATGATTGTCAGAACAAGCTGTGGACGCCCCATTATCTGCACGATTTTCGCAGTCAGTTTCTACTAGATCGGTCATTGGATCGTCACCAGATGGACACCGTATTTTTGAGCAATCTGGACCAAAATATTCTGCAGCCTGCGTTTCTCCAGAATCCAATCCCACAGACCATGCTGAGTCACAGTGACAACCTGAAACTAAAAGAGCATCCCAGCTTGTGTCATCCAGGCCTGTGTAACTACCAGCACTCGTTGTCAAAGGAAATGCCTCGTCGAGTGTTGCATAATTACGCATTGTTAAGCAGGATCCATGCCCGGAACACTGAGAAAAACAGTTAATACGGTCACAAGCAGCCCCAGTCCAAGGTGGAAAACATTGGCACTCCCCAAGATCTCTTTGGCAAATACCGTTTCCAGAGCATTCCCGCAAGTCGTGTGCTGCTGTTGCAGAAGTAGGAATACTAAACCAGCTTCTTCCACTTGGGCAAGTTTGCAAAGAACAGTCTGGGGCTTTATACTCAGCTACATCAGAGTCTGCGCCCCACCCTTCATCACAAGAACAAATGAATAAAGGATGGTTCGAGCACAAACCGTGACCACTACAAGAGTTTTGACAGTCGGATATTGCTGTTGTACTTTGAGCGAGAGTAACTTCTAACGGACTCAATAGCCCTAGAAAAATTAACGTCCAAAGACGTATGTGTGCTGCCGGCATCAGGGTCCAGTGCTATATGTGTAATGTGCTGCTGTAAACCCAAACGTTACATAAAATGGTTTTTGAGGCAGTAGGATCAAAAACTGACTCGCGCCTCGAGTTGCTTTACTTGGCAGTGGCATGTTTCAGTTTTATTTCGATTGCACGCAAAAACACAACACACAATAACATAATACACGACGAAAAAAAAAAATTAAAAAAAAAAAAAATTAAAAAATTTTACTACTACTAAAAAATAATCAAACGCTACTACTACTACTACTACAAATATAAATGATGATAATAAACTCTAAAACTACCTATGACACCTGTTGTTATATAAACAAACGAAATCCCTCTCGTCTGATTCGCCAACCCAATATGGCTTATATACAACTATAAAATATAGCTACAAGAAGCCGGCCCCATCACATTTTGTTTGTACAAATTGCATTTGAAGCGTTACTTGCAAATAAATAAACACACAAAGTAATAACAAGCTGCAGCCCATCCTTTGTGCCTTCGTCAGGGTGGCTGGCCCCCATTGTCGTTTCACTACCTCTGCTATGCATGTTGTTATGAATTTCGTGTTACTAAAATAAACAATAATAATAAATTAAAAGAATAATACTAATTCATTAGTATACTACTACTACAATGTGTTACTTATAAGACACCGGACTAGCGTCGCTTCATCATATCATATTATAATTTAATTATTATTTTTTTATTTTTATCTCTTTTTCTTTTTTTTAATTTTTTCTTCTTCTTCTTCTGTGTTGTTTTTCGCCACTTACACTGTGTTGTTGTTTCTACTTGCTGCGTTTCTTTTACACCTTTCAACGATACACTTATGCATGGCAAGCCGCAGGAGGGCATGAGACAATTTTCATGGAGGAAAAAGTGTCATCGGATTAAGGAATGAATACTTACAATTATACAAATAGCAATTTCTCTAGTATAGGTACACATGGAAAGCACCGAACTAGTCCAACAGTATCCCCAATTAAGGAGCACGAACGAAAACAAAATATCTTGTACGGGACTTCTGTGAGCCATGCCTCTAAAAGTCTGCCGGCAAAAGATTACTTCATGAGAAGAAGATACAGAAAGGATATGAATAAAAAATTTGATGGAGTAGTGCAGAGAGAACATACGGCATACTTTAAGCTTTTTGATCATGGTGATGGCCCTTCAACAGTAGATGACCAAGACTTTCGGTATAACGCAACACAGCGAGAAAGATTATCCCTAATGAAGAGATGGGTACAGCGAACTTTCGTCAGAAAAATATGTGTGTTAGTGTGCCAGTTTGATAACTTGCAGAAGAATGTGACAACGAATGGAATCATTCACTATAATGCCATTACTGTGCGTGCGAGACAACTTTGCTTGCCTATCCTCCACAAATACAAAGCATTGTACATTACAACAAATTTAGAAAACATTTGCGTTTTATTTGATACTCCAGGTCAAGCTGCATGTGCGGCATATGATATAAAGCACGTTCTGAATGCGTATAAGTATTCATTAGATGCCTCGCGCTCAAATTTTCAAACGCGTTTGAAGGCGATTGGTATAGATATGGGTGACAACATTCTTATCGATGCATTAGGCCAAGTTCATGGTGTAGCAATGACCAACGCCAGAGCATACGCAGAAACCAAATTTCCTAGTACATCTCAAGAGGGTTCAATATTTCTATCTTTAAATATAGTGAACAACATTAGCAGTATCCCGACATTTCGTATGGCGAATTTTGCCCCACGGAACGACTTAAATTGTTTTGAATTATCTGGCGATATCGATTACAAAAGCGCAATAGTCCCATTCACAGATATGAGATTTTTAGACCATAATTTACAGCCACTTGCTTTACGAAACCAAAAGGGAATGGATATCGAAAAAATTGACAAAACAATTCGACTCACTTTTGTTAAAACAACTACTGTATTGCAGATTAACGTTGAAGCTCCAGCGGCATTTGTGGAAAAATTTGGACTAGAGTATGCACTAATCTACCGGGTAGAAACGCCTCAGATTATAGCAAATTGCATTCAAAAGTATGATGCACAGAGCATAGCTGACGATATTTATATTTTTAAGAACGCCGTAAGCGCAGTTAATTGTGCAAAATTAATGCTTTCCACCCTGGAGAAGTGGAATAGCCAATGCAAGGATGAACGCAATATACGGAAAATTAGTGGATTTGGCATTGACACTAGTGTTTGTGTTTACATACCAAGGAGCGATGTTTACTGGGGCAAAGCATTTGATTTTGTAAACACAATTTGCTGCTCTCACCGAAGTGGGGATGTCCTAGTAACAGCAAACGTTTACTCCGACATAGTTGACAGTGGCATGTTTAGGGCATTACGGGCGATTCCATCGCGTTTAAGCGTATCTCCCAATACATCACTGTCATTATATACGCTGAAATTTGAAAATCAACTTGAAAATATCAAGCAAACGCAGGTGAGCTCAGAAAGGACAATCAAACACGTACATTTTGGGGGCACTACTAGCAATAATGTTTTAGAGCAGGAGAAGACTGCTTTGATTTCTACCCGTTCGAACACGAATCCTCGTGGGCCAATATCTAGTCTTGGTGCTATAATTAAATCAGAGGGCGACTATGCCGGTACAGATTGGGGGAAAATTGTAAGAGATCGAGAGCTTGAAAGATACAATACAATGAGCACAATTGATACACAACCTGATCCTGGACAGTTTTTACCTACATCTACATGGGTACAAAAAACAATGGCGGAACGAAAGCGAGATGAATACAATCGAACGAAAGAAGGATTTGGAAGTTTAGGAAATCCAAACGACATTTTGCTGCAAGAAACGTCAATGATAGGTCGCAAATTTGCCGATGTTCCTCGAGGCAATGAAAAAGTATTGCGGACGCCTGTAAATCGATTATTGACTTCTGTTATTCGGCCAACTGATACAAACGAAATTCTAAATTTAGGGGCTCAAGCGAGCCCATTGAAAACAAGGAAACTTATTCAAGTCAATACGCATTACGATCCTGTTAGACAAAAGTATCCAGATTATTCTCCGCACGCACCAGATGCTTTAAATACCCAGAAAAGCAAAACATTTGAAAAAGAAATCAAAGTACGCACACGCCCAACTGTAGTAAAAGGAATGCATCGCAAGAAAAAAGGAGTTTTTAGTCCTCGAACAGAGGACCCTTTGTGCCTGGATACTAGCATTGATGATGTAAAGAGCAATTTATATAATTATGGAAAAAATTCTGTAGAGGTTTCTAGCCCAATATCACCTCGTTTGATTGAACAAAATGCTGGAAATGGAATTAAAAACCTCTTTAACAGCTATAAAAACTGGAGCGACAACAAATTACTAGAGCCAGTTCCTATGCTGCGTATGGATGGCAGCGGACGGCCCATAGTTCAAAAGGAGGTTGAAACATACAACAGGGTGTTTCAACGACACATGGAAAGTAGCGCTGAAGATCTTGCCAGGCAAGAAGAGCACCAAAAAGCCCTACTGAAGGCACAATCTAATTTTGATTACCAATTACAGCATGAAAATCAGTATAACTTAATAACCTTGAAAGACAAAAAAACTGGCGAAATTGACAGCTCATACAAGAGAAGACAAGGCGTTAGGATAATAAAGCGTGCTGATCAGAGCAGTTTAAGCTTGAAGTGAAAGAGTTTGTTAAGCTTAAAAGAAAATTATAATCTCCTCCACAACAATACAATTAAAAACAAGCAGTAAGACTGCGAAATCGAGTGTTCTGATTGTGATTGTGTATCTCATTTAAAATCATATAGTAGACGTTGTTCTTTTTTCTAAAAATTAAAAAAAAAATATTTTTTTTTTACTTTTTTTTGCTTAGTCCTAATCTACTAAGCAGAGAAGGTCGGCGACGACTTTTGGAATTGGTTCCATAGTTGCTTTTGCTCGCTTCTTGCTCTTTATCATGTATGCCACTTCTTCTTCTTGATATTGTTTCTAATGTTTTCCTACTTCTTTCAATGTCGAGGTCATTTCGTGAGCTGCGTCTTACATTTATAACGGAATCCATTGCTTTTGAACCTGGCTTTGATAACGAAGATGAAGTTTCTGATGAATTGTTAAAAAAGTTAGTCCAACGCCGCTGTATTACCATCTTTTTTTCACTGTCTTTTGTTGGGAAAAGTTGGGTAGATCTCTTTAATTTGCCACAATCTGCCTTTTTTTTAGATGTACGGGCATCGCTTGGGCCTGGAAAATTCCTGCGAGAACGATTACTGGTGTCTGAGGTCCCCTCTTCCGATCCATCTTCGCTTGACTTAGAAATCTCTGAGAACAATGGTTCCTCCTCCTCCTCCTCCTCTGTAGATGAAATGAGTAGCTTTAAGGATCTTCTACTTTCAATTTCTTCTACCACAGCTTGAGTATCGCGACATGTTGAAGTATCAAAGGGATCTTCGATTGCCTTTTTAACATACTGAAACGCTAGTTTTCTCAAAAGCGAATTGACCTTTTTTTCCCTCCTGCACTCTTCATATGATTTGCCCTCAATTTCGTCGTCGCTAGATGAAATGTCTGATCCTTCACTTTCGCTGTTGCTGCTGTAGTCGCTATCTATATTGCTCCTATTGCGTCTCTTCTTGCGAGGACTTTTGGTACGCCTTCTACGCGAACGCTTGCATTTCCGTTCGAATTCTTCTAAATGGGATTCTATGGCTTCCCCACATAGATGACTTAATGTTTCCTCGTTTACCCATTTCAATCCACGATTTCTAAGGAATTCTTTCACATGTTTTTTCTTGATGAATTCCCTCGATAATCGAGCACCACTGTTTAACATGTCGATGAAACCTTCCCTATCTAGTTTTGCCAAGCCCATTCTATCATAAGCATATAAATCATCATGTAAAATATCTGAAACCGCATGTGAAAGATCCAAAACATTTTCAAGAAACGACACTAGCTTTCTTTCTATATCACCTGACGCTCGGAAATGTTCCAACTTTGCCTCCGGCATGCACATCCCCCGTTTTATCCATTCTCGCAGCTCCGAAAATGTGACTGAGCCGTCACCATCCCTGTCTAAAGTTTCTAGTAGTGGGACCAACTCGTGTTGGAAAGGCAGATGCTGCAAATTTCTCGTGACAAACGCGGCTACTTGATCTTCCTCCGACTCTATGCTGCTCTTTCGTCTTGATAACGGGGTTAGCTGTAATAACGATTTTGGTGTCCCAGGGCTCTTTTCTTCCAGTAGCGATGTGGCATCGTGCATGAGCTGCAGCTCAATTATCAGTCTATGAAAGCCACCCACGCTCAAGGCACCGTCATCCTCGCAAAACTTTGCGAAGATGACTCCAAGGGCAATCAAGAACACGCCGTCTTGTGCATAGTTTTCCATCCAGTCTTTCATGGAAGTCGTATCATTGCTTCGTGAATTTCGCCTTCTGGTATCGGTTGGCGTCTTTATGTACAGGTTGTGTTGCGGTGTAGCTATATCATTTTTTGGTTCTTGCGTGCGGCTCCTTTCGGTTGTAGAGTCATCCAGACGCGGGCTGCTCTGTCGACTGCTGTATTGACTCCTGGGGCTAGCACCGGGAGAAAGTGTTTTGTCCACAACAATCTGTAATGTACTGCTTTTACCATCATTCATGGAGCTTCTTGGGCTTGAATTGCCCGAGCTGCGTGGAGAATCTATGCCTTTATACGAACTTTCCGTGGACCACTGGCTACGCGCGCTTCTGGGGCCATCGCTATCCCCGCCACGTTTGTCGTTTGCAGAGTCGGAATCCTCGAATTCCCCAGTGCCAAACACTAGCCGCGGAATGACTGTACTCATTGTCAAGTCTACCTATTGGGCCAAGTGCACCTGTGCCCGCACAGCAAGGGATGATGCTGAAAGATCCGGTGGGTCGGCTCTTCCGTAGTACCGTCGCAGCGGTGGAGAGGAATCTGAGTTGCACGTACGTACGTAAATGAAAAAAAAAATAATAATAATAATGCATGCATGTAACAACAATGTAAAATAATATTATAATAGCAGCATGCACAAAGTAACAAAAAAATTATTATTGATCAATATGTACCAATATGTATGTATATCGTTGTTATATCCGAGGGGAAGCCTCAATCAAGTAGTAAGGATTTTATTTAGTAATGCAGACACAAGATAGCAGACGCACAGCACCACGAGGAGGTATAACGAAAAAAGAGGAGGAGGGATAGCTAGCTAGCACATTCGTCATGGTTAGCTAGCTAGCAGGATACATCTATCATATACAATAATGACTAGCTACGTGTAAAACCAATACGAGAAATATAACAGCGCATAACAGATTTATTTTTATCTATCCCCGCCCTCGCTCCAGTGCAGAAGAAATCTCCTCATCTATCTATCTTCAAGGATCAGTAGACTCAAAGTATCTGGAATTGCATGAAGCTCCTATGACCAAGAAGCCATGAAAAGACATGAAACCAACATCAACCCTGATCCTAACTCTATATAGAATCGATTGAAGCCCTGATCCTAACTCTATATAGAATCGATTGAAGGGAGGGCATCTGATACAAGTTTACGTACTTAAAACTGGTTGCATGATAGAGTGAATAGTACAGACTAGAGCTCTACGGGGCTGCCTCAACATAAAGTATACTCCCTCCCCTACTAAAACGTAGAGTAAGAAAATGCACAACTACGCAAGAGGCGAGCCAAGTACAAAACTGGTAGACTTATATTTGAGTCTGATTGAGGAAGGGTCGTGATAGTTCTTCTACTGACCATGTGGGGGGGGAATCGATCAACGAAGCTCCGTCCGTAACAGCACCAACCATACTTCTGCCCTCTGCGCTATTTACTCTCTCACATAACGCGCACAGGAAGTTCAACAAGAGCCCCCGTGCAGTTCGAAATTTGCCGAACGTACAACCATGAACTGGCTTCTACCACGCACGATTGTTGCGTTCTGCCTCGTCCTCTCCGCGACCAGTGCGAACTTAAAAGCCACGAACGGAGGGAACGGAGAAGTAATCAAAAGGCTGCGGAAGGCCGGGTACAAACCTTTGGGCAGTGGCTACTGGAAAAACAGTTTTGATTATTTTTTTGCGACTGGATCTACAAATCCAAGAGAATGGCTACAAATGGGAGATGTTTCCGGCAATTTGAAGAATTTAGGTGCTGGCTACGCGGTTGACGCGTTCAACGGGTACTACCGAGGACGACAAATTGAAATTAGTGGCAACTTAAAGGTGCTGAAAGCTTACAAGGCCCTGACATATTATGCTGTTGACTCTTTCAACGCATTTTACAAGGGAAAAAAAATAGAGGTTAGCGGAAAATTAAAAGGCCTTGGATTTGGCTACGCCACGGACGCTTTCAATGCTTATTTCCGTGGGGAAAAGATGCCTGACGTTTCGGGTAAGCTAAAGGTCACAAGGTGTGGGTATGCCAGTGATGGTTTCGACAATGTCTTCTTCGGTGCGAAGAAAATTGAAAAAGCACAAGGCAAGATAAAATGCATCGGAGGTAGTTATGGTATTGATAGACAAGGAAATAAGTTCTATAAAGGCAAAGAAGTAGATAGCGTTCCGTCTGCATTTGGCAAAAAAAACGATCTGACTCACATCGGTGGTGGCTACGCACTTTCGGCACAGAAAGCTTTCTACCGAGGTAAGCCGTTCGACAAAGCGAGCCCTGGACATCCGGCCGCTGGCCTAAAAGTCTTGAAAGGCAGAAAGGGCCTCTTTAGTAATTGGGCAGTATCGAAACTAGGGTATGTTTACTACAAAGGAGAGAAGATGGATTCTCTTATGCACCAAAAATTGACTTTACTTGGTGGCGGATGGATGCAAACAAACCACCACCAAGTATTTTACAAAGGTAAACGGGTAGACGGGGTCGTTGGAAGACTCAACGTCCTTGCTTCGGATTATGCAACCGATCAAATGAATGCGTATTACCATGGTAAAAAAATGGATATTATGGGACAAGCCAGCTCGTTTAAACTAATTGGTGGTTCATATGCAGCTTCTCAATCATTTGCATTTTATAAAGGTGAGAAAATCCGTGGCTGCGCCAACCCTGAACGCGTATTCGGTAGCGATTACTTGAAGTGCTTCGGAAGTGTCTTTTATAATGGCGAAAAAGTTCGGAGTTGTCTAATGCCTAAGAAATATTTGGGTCAAGGATATCTAGAATGCCAAAATAGTTATGTTTATGACGGTGAAAAAGTAAGGCATGCAGTGCCAAGTCTTAATCCACTAAGCATTGGGGAAAATGGTCAAGTCGTAGATTCAAGGGGCAAAAAGTATGTCGACGGTGAAAGAGAATAAAAATATTTTAATATACGAAGTGTAACAAAATAAAAAATACCTATTATATTATAATTTAATATTAGATTCTTAACGGCGTGTAATTTACAATCATTTTAAGGTTACTAAGACTCACAGCTGATCTATCAAAAATGAACCGAAAAGGTGCACTCTACATTTTTTATGAATTTTACCAATCAAACTTCGCAACCGTAGTAACGTAATAACAAAGTATTCGTAAGAAGGTATGCTAGTACTCGTCCTTGCCTTTACAGTGTCAATATCTCCTCTTTTAACGCCCTTCCTCGACCCGCGCAGTGATCTCCTTTATTTTTTTCTCTGCATGATCAAATAACGACTTATCCAAATTCATAACTTTTAGGAAGGCATCAATGGCATCCTCAGAAAGAGTCTTTGTCAAAGGTTCCTCGTCAAAGTAAACAGCATTGCCAAAAGCCCATAACGCGCCTACATCTTTTTCGTCTATGGTAATTACTTTTTTTAGGAGTCTTTGTGCGCGCTTGTAATCTCGTTGCTTCAAAGCAATAGTGCCCAAGCCATAATGGGCATCCTTGTTTTCAGGAAAATACTCCAACACCTTGGAGAAACTAGATGTAGCTTGTTCTAACATTTTTTGGCGTTTCAATGCATCGCCATAATTGTTCAGAACCATCGAGTAGAGTGGTAGATCCGTGATATTGTTGGCCTCTAAGCGCCGCAACGCGCTCTTGTAATGTACGACAGCTAGATTGTGGTGTCCCCCGCCATGAAGAAAAGTGCCCCATTGAAAGTGCACACTAGCTTCTTCCCCGGTCACATTTAGTGCATGTTTGTGAATACTAATAATTTCTGTGCTGTCGCTTTTATAACCACGGCGTCTTAAGGATGTTGCACTCTGATACAGAAGCTGGGAAACGGCACTGTATTCAACTATATTCATAGCGTAGTGAATGTTATTCAGAATACATTCTGCATCGTCTATTAAACTGCATGCTTCAATTAATTTTGAAATTGCCTCTGGATCATTCGGTATAGTAAGTAAATACCTTTTCAAGAAATGAACTACATTTCCAATTTGCTTTCGTTGCCATTGAAGAATAGCCATATTGTACAGTGCAGCCGAACTTGAATGCAAATAAATCGATTTTTTCATGTAATGTTCGGCCATGGATAGATAGGCATCATCACATCTTGAAGCATCGTGTGAGCAAGCATTACTGTAGCTTTCTGCTAAACCATGGAGCGCGATATAGTCATTTTCGTTCTTCGCTAATGCGTGATGCCATAAAACCTCCGTGTTCTGCCACTTATGATATTCTCTTTGTAGCCCATATTCAACATACCCATAACACAAAGAGCAAGCGAGTCCAACATAAGCAAATGTAAGAAGTCTTGACTGTGACAAAACAACGGCAGAGGCAATCGATATTGTAGGAACGACGACGAGCAATTCACATAAATGAAGATATCGAATGTGCGGTGTTCCAGCATGAGTATCGAGAGAAGAAAGTAGCACCGCGGGTGATAGCAACGCTAGCGAACTAATAATAAAAAGGCAAAATATTTTGATTTGCGAACAAAATTTCGATATCGATGCAATTATAACAAAGAAACAGGATACTACTACCACGGGAATTAGTAGTTCTTCAAAGTTGGGGACCCATATAAAACAATTGTTCCCTGGACCTTGCCGGCTAATTGTCGTACTGTTTTCAAAGAAATAATGAATGCAACGCTCCCCCATTGGCAACATTTGATGAAAATAAAACGATGCCGACGCAAACGCAACGGTTAAAAATTTCTCCATGGAAGGAAATTCTTTAGCTTGTACCTGTGCCCCGTGCCGCTCTTGTTTATTCGCCCAAAACGTAAGATAAATTCCAGCGACAGCCGCAATGATGCGCCATACACACTTTGTTATCGATGGCATCTTTTCGCCCATTGCCAAATCTAGTAAAGTGGGAATAATAATAAACGGAATACTTACACTTTTGGATAGAATGGCACAAATATATCCTCCTGCAAAACACATATGCCACAAAGCAGACTTTTCATGACTTTCTTTCCACTTCAAGTACGAAAACAGACTTACCGACAAGAAAAAAAAAGAGTGACTATACCCAATAGCAGACGCCCAAGCAAACACTTCGACGCGATTTGGAGAGAGTGAGAACAAGATGACTGTAATCCATGTAATTGCAGCGTTTTGAAAACTCTGTCGTCTCAAGAAAGATAGTATTTTCATAATAGATAAATACAGCATGCAAGTTCCGAGACCATGAAAAGTTAAAGAACTGTATAGATGCATTGCCCTTGTGTTTTTAAAGACCAGTGCAGACAGAAGTTTAAGGGTCAAACTGAGCGGCTCCCAAACCTTAAGTACACAGTTTTTTGGCAAGGGCATCCAAACATCCTCCACAAGGGTAAGCAAGAAGCTTTTCCCCTCTTTTCCATATAACAAACGGCCAACGCCCTTTTCTACAAAATTCAGGTGGTCGTCATATCGCAAAAAATTATTTTCAAGGCGTTTCTGTATCTCACGATAATGAAAAAAAGTAACAATGCAAAAGAGGGATGCACACGCGAGTACGGTGAACTTCATAGCACCAACGGGGAAAATTAAACTAGTAATACCCTTGTTCGACGTATGATTTTGTTTGAATTTGGTAACAAAATCACAAAATCATCTGAAGCCCAATGATTAAAGCAAACTTTCATTAGTTACGATCTTCAAAATTGTAGTTTCAAAATTCAAAACGAATAATAATGTAAATGATGAAATATAATAAAAAATAAAATTCATCAATTTCTTATTAATTAATTATTATTATGCTTTTTTTTGTAATGATGACACGTAGTAATTATTATTATTTTTTTTTAGAGAGGATAAGAAAGTAAGAAGAAGAAAAAAATCGTCGTCCTATTCACATATGGGCCATATGTACCCGACACATCGTGGCGTATTCGAAGCTTGCAATTACGTAACGCTATTCCTATGCTATATAATATGTTTCAATAGTGTGTTGTTTTATTTTTAATTCAGTTGTTTGGCTTCGATGTGGCATTGCACATTTTTGACATTATGATTTTATTTAACAGAGTAGTATTTATTATTTATATTATTTTATTTATTGGCCATTATATTTTATTATATTATTTATTATTGATTCTATTTCAAATAATAATAATATAATAATTTTGTAGTTACTACTACATGCTATATATACAGGTGGTTTTCACCAACAACCACCTCCTCCTCCTATTATTATTATATATTAAACAATTATTTTAATAACAACAACAACAACAACAAACCTCCCTCAAAAAAACCGACACCATACCACCACAGGTGAGGGTATTCACGTGTCAACATCTACATCTCCGACTGCCATCAGTTTACCATCGGGATACAAAACTCAAAGGTTCTTCAGATCTAAGATGAGATCTCTTTTCAAGCTGATTTCACGCTCTGCACGTGGACGTATGCCGTTGTGTACCCCACAACGTCAAACACACCTGGCAAATTCACAACTCGCCTACAGACAGCGCTCGCGTTTTTGCGACACTACACGCAACTTTGCGACATGTTGGGCATGCGGAGAAGAGAATGGATCCCATGAAGGGGTTGTAAACTTTTTTTGCTCAAATTGTGGTAAAATACAAGATGTAATGAATATTGATGGGGATGAAGTTTCGCCATTCAAAGTTTTTGGTTATAGTGAGACATTTTTCGTTGACACCGAAGATGTAGAGAAGAGGTATTGGAGGCTACAAAAACTTCTACACCCAGACAAGTTCGCCGCAGCCGATGAAGGAGAGAGAGATATTGCTGGGAGGCAGTCAACATTAGTAAATAAGTCTTATGAAAATTTAAAGAATCCGGTTCTTCGTGGTAAAATTTTAATGACAAAAACGTTCGGTATAGAGCCCCTGAGCGACGATGCTGGGACCAACAACGTACCAATAGAACTTTTGGCAGAAGTCATGGAAGCAAGAGAAGAAATTGAAAATCTCGATTCAGACGATGTAGAAGGTGCTTCAAAAATAATTAGAAAGACTACAGCAATGGTTGAAGACTGTAGCATCCAGTTTCAAAAAGCCCTGGAGATAGAAAAAAATGTCGAAGTGGCGTCTGAGATGTTGGTCAGATTGCAATACTTGCATAAAATCGAGGAAGAAACTCGTCGAAAATGCGACCACTTAATTTCACCGTCCCTTTAAATAAATGGGAAACCTCTGGTATATACAGCAAATCTTATTGAATTCAATTAGACATTTTACTCTTCATTTTCTTCTCATAATCCATTGGTGTTGGCACAACACCCTTGTCAAGAGCAAACTGGCGCAACATTCCCATCACCTGATTTTCGAGTTCTGGTGGAACCTCATCGCGCTCAATGATGAAGTTATATATATCCAGTGTTTCTTGGTTTAGAATTAATTCGTACTGCTTCAATTGGTCCATGCTGAGACTCATTACATTTTCGCTTGCCCACGTCCCAAGCAACAGGTCTACCTCGAGCCATCCACGTTGCTTACTACGGTATATCAATCTCTTTTTATACGCAACGTCCTTACTGACGGTCACCTCTCCAGGTGGTAGGCTGTGGGTAGGGAACTCTGTCTTCAATGCGTGATGGTCTTCCTTCAATCGTATATCACGTTCTTTTGCGGCATCTTCGAAGCTATTGACTAACTCTGCAGTTGTTGTCGGGGTCATCTCTGAACCCGGTTCGTACGTTCCCACACCACCTTTGGTTGTACCTTCGTTTTCGGAAGAACTTGAAAAGGCAAATGCTTGTTGTCTGCAGTGAAAACTTGCATTGGCATAGCTTCGTCTTCGTCTGAGTATCGTCCTCGTTTTACATGAAATAGGGATTACTCGGCGCAGCAGCATGATGATTCTGTAGAATTAGTCAATACAGCTTTCCTGTGGGATTGTCATAGACGTGTAGAAAGAAGCGAAATAGTACCAATTCGACTGTGATTTAGTTTCGCGGTCGTTGTTAGCATTTTGCGAAAAGAAAGAAGATAAAGAGAAGAAGAGAAGAGAAAAGAAGAAGAAAAAAAAAGAAGAAGAGGAGGAGGAAATAGAAAGAAGAAGGAACAACGAAAGAACAATTTAATATTGTGAATACTCTCTGTATTTAATTTTTTATTGGAATAATAATATAATAATTATTATATTATATTATTAATAATTATATGTAAAAATAATAATAGTAGAACAATATGTTGTAGTGTAATAAATATCAACTTTATTATGTACTGTAATAACTAATAGCCTATTACTATGCTAGTAATCATTATTAATTTCTTTCTTTTCTCCTTTGTTTTTTTTGTAACTTCTGCTAGTTAGAGTGTGTTGTTTGGTTTCCTCCCTTCGCTACATACATGTAACATCATGAACTCCTTTTCTCAGAGGAAGTAGCACAGTCCTCATAAACTAAAACACGACTAAGCTAAGAAACATAGGGGGATATATAGTATACTATTTGTATACCGACACGAATTTTTCAATGCTCTCTTTGTACACACACACCCTTCCAAGAAGGAAGTATGATGGATGATGTGGGATCTGCAGGTTATAATATAGATATTATTAGCTCTACTCTAATGTGGTGGTGGTATATTATTATTCATAAATCTCTGACCATAAATGAAATGAATTATAACCACACACACAGCAAGCAATCGAGCAACAAAAACACACCACACCACCATTCACAAAAGGATAATGAGAATAACTCGATCGATACACGTGAAATAACATGAAAGAGGAGTAGATACATACTATGTAGTAGTATTGGAATAAGTACAATAATATAGAAAATGTAGTAATTGTAATCTCAACCATCATTTCAAATCATCATCCCATCATCATCGTTCTTCCTTCTTCTTCTTATATAATAATATACTGATATATTATTATTAGTGATGATAACAATAATATTAATTTGTTCATAGTAATAGTAGTAAGTATTATTATTTGTTATTTAATTATTATTATTATTACTGTAGTATTTATTATTATTATTTATTATTATAATTATCATTTTATAATATTATTAATTTAATAAATTACTCTTTTGGTGATGAGTTGGTCCCTCAACCCGACCCCTACCAGAAAAAGCGTTGGGTGTATTTGTAACACCAACGAAGCCCATTACGTCTTTTTGTAGCACCTGGGGTCTATAAATCTACCATGTCTTTTCAAGAAGGCGGCGACAATGACTGTGTAATGAAGGTCTTGGTGCTTGGTGACCCAGCCACGGGCAAAACTAGTATTATAAAGCGGTACGTGTCGGATTTATTTTCTAGCCACCATAAAACGACTATTGGTGTTGACTTTCAACTAAAGCAACTTGTTGTTGGGAAGACTGTCGTGCATGTTCAACTTTGGGACATAGCAGGCCAAGATCGCTTTGGTGCTATAGCACGGGTATACTATAAAGATGCGTTGGGCGCGATGCTGGTTTACGATATGTCCCGACCCTCAACTCTGGAAACGATTCCGAAATGGAAAAAAGAAATTGATGCAAAGGTTGTGCTACCTGACGGTAAACCTTTGCCCGTCATTTTGTGTGCCAACAAATGCGATATCGAGACTGCAAGTGTGAACAAGGAAGAAATGGATTCATTTTGCAAAGAGAATGGTTTCATTGGCTGGTTTGAAACGTCAGCAAAAGAAAATATCAACATTCATGAGTCTGCGAAGTCACTGGTAGAAAATATACTGAAACATAATATTACTAAGTCGAAATCGCAGAGTAACGGAGGTGTATCGTTGGGAGGAAGTGCTGGAGCTAATCGTGGCATTGGTCAGAGATCTGGAAGTTGCTGCTAAGTGTTTGCCCATATAGGCTGGCTGCACGCATGTTTTTTCTAAAATATTTAAATATTATAAAATATATACTTTCTGTCACAATTACCAATAATTATATTTGTACTTGCTTCTGGGTAGACTAAGATTTGTTGCTAAACACTCGCCGAATTACCACATGGCGATAATCATAACCCCAATATTATCGCGACTATCTCTGACATATACTTCTTG
>LT658688.1:0-16831 GCA_900128575.1 Stramenopiles sp. TOSAG41-1
GATGCGGCTTGTACCCAAGAAGGACTTTTTTAGAAATGAATGATGACGTCTCTTCTAGTATGAAATCTCGTATGATATTTGCTTCATCAAATTAACATCATCAATATAAATAAAAGTAGTTTTTTTAAATAACCGTACTTTAACTTGAAATGAAGTACAAATACATACATACATTCCCTGAGCATTGCCCAATCAATCGATACGGTAATAGACATACCTTTTCATACAATGTTATTTAGAATACGAATTTTAGTACGGGACGCAGCGTGCACTACACAACATTAAACGGCACGCGCAACAACACATACAAAATCCTATCAATCTGTTTGTACAAGGTTGTTGGCCTTCCTTTGCGCTCCAGAGATCACATTTTTGCTTTTTAAAAGTTATTGATGACAAACCCTAGTAGCTGTTTTCCATTCACACATACTGCATATTCTTATCATCAGATGTGAGCGACAGCATTCGCGTGGACATGCTTGTGTTTGTACTAATTTTGCCAAGCGCTGACAAGCTATCATGAATCAAAATAACAACTTGTTTAGTCGCAAAGAATTTGTGAGTCGAGGCAAATTTGGTAGTCTCAATGCTCTTGAAATAGTTTTGACCCATAGATTTCCATATTCGGTGCCTCTCTTTTTGCTGAGCTTCCATTTTCTCCTTCTTTTTTCGCGCTATCTCAGCTTCTTTTTTTTTCCGCTGTTTCTCAACTTCTTCTCTAGCTCTCTTTTCAAAAAATTCCCTTTGCTTCCTCTCCTTTTCCGCCAACCGACGCTGCAACGTTTCGATCTCATACTTATTCATTTATTTCCACCTTGTCTTTCCCTTTGGCATTTGAAGTTGCTCGAGCTGTACACTAATTTGTTCCAACCGTTGGTACTGTTCTCGCGTGGATTTAGATGGCCGCACGGAAACGATGTAGGGAGCATGACAATTTCTGTACAGGGCGAGATTGATGATGTGTGTACAACAAATACTTCATCATCATTCAACAATCATCATCATCATCATCCCACCTCCTCTTCTAATAATAATAATAATAATTTCCATCAATTGCTTGTTATTACTACTGTTGTTGCCCACATCTTTTTTCATCCCTCTGCGTGAGTGATAGGAAAGAAAATGCGGAAAGAATATGACTCAACAACACTTTCCGCCAAAGTTTTTTTCAACAGATAAATAATATCAGCGATTCCCTCAATCAATTGCTGTCGATCGCTGGATGTCCTAAGCATAACCCTAATCCTAACTTGGAGGCTTATTTATTATTATACGTTGGGATGATCGATCGTGTGGGGGGCTGATTGCTGATGTGGCCAGCAACGATGCCACGGCTTCGCCAAGTGAAAACACTCGTCACAGATTGCTCGCGCCGATTTGGAGCCTAGGATGTCACTGTTTCCACCGCGTCTCGGGGCCTCGCAACAGAAAAAAGCTCATAATCCCAAGTACACATTTCAAAATATTTCTACATACGAAAAATCAAAAGGGAAAACTGTACTAGATGCTGACATTAAACTGCCACTGAAGCATCGTGGCAAACAACAGAGAGTGCGTGTTGGGGGCAATCAAGCCAGCGATGCTATAAATGATGTCGAGGACGATAAAAAATGGTATCAGCGTGTTCATAGTATTACTGCGAAAGTAAAGAAGCAGTTCGGCGACAACAGGTCTACTGATAAAAATGCCTCTGTGCACGATAGAGGAGGGGACCGGTTACTTTCCGCTCTTACTAGTGACCAAAGTATTAGTGCAAGGCAGCGACAATCCTATGATGAATTACTGGCTGTAATTAAAGATATTACGAAAGACTTAGATCCTAAAAACCGCGAAAAAAGTGCGAACGATGAAAACCACGTGCAATACTTGATCGAGCGGGCCGAGCGGATGTATTCCCTCGGATTCAAAGCTATCATGAGCGATCTGCAACCGTAAATTACGTAAAATGTTGAAAGACCTAAATGAACAACGGCGAAATGATTTCGAAGTACACGATTGGGCGGAAGCTATGATTGCAGATTCATTATTCGAAGAAAACCCAGAACTACGTGGTGTAAACAATAATCATGCTGAAGATGAATAGGATTAGATAATCATGAGTTCAAAATCATTCGTAGATTTACTCCCAAGCTGTTTTGCTATCGCTAATGATGACCTAGCTACGAGACTTTCATTCATGGTTTAAAAAAAACTGAAAACAACAATACATTTTATTATCAGACATTTAATTTTTAACACTTACTACTTTTCTTCGTCGTTGAAGAAGAATATTTTAATAGACAATAATAAATACGCGTAATTCATAGTGAAGTAATAATACGTATTATTTTGTCTATGACGAAGAAGAAGAAGGCTGACGGATGACGGATGACGGAGTAGAAGTTGGTGAATGGAGTACGTCACTGCTAGGGTCTAACACTCACAAACACTACGACTACAACAACAATCCAGACGACACAATTACTACAATATAAAACACCACACAAGGAGCAGCAGTTTTTGTTCATTATTATTTTTTATTAAAAAAAAGTCCCAACTTGATCGAGTTGGATATGTCACATTCCACATGACTTACACGGGCTTTCACGTGGGGCGACAGCCTTGGTTGTGGAAAGATTATGGCACCAATAAACAGGGTCCGAGAGCTTCGTGAAATTGCACGGAAGAAAATTGAAGCAAAAAAACGCGAAAAAGAGCAAGATAAACGGGACAAAGAAATAGATGCCGATGGTCTCACGCTACATGAATTGAAGCGACTTAGCCCATTTACTGGTGGAAAGAATGGCAAAGGAAAATTCTACACTCGATGGTACGATTCTGGAAGTCGATATGTTGGAGAATGGAAAGAAGAGCGTCATTGGGAAGAAAGAAGGCATAAGTGGACAAATAAACACCGTACTCCTCACGGAATGGGAAAATTGTATCTCAGGCTAGCAAAGACGTGTTTCAGTAATGAAGATAATGAGCATTTGCTCTATATCGGTGAGTGGGATAATGGAGAATTTCATGGCAATGGAACTTACTACTGGTATAGTGGGGTACAAGCGGGGAATTATTATGAAGGGCAGTTTAAGAGAGGGAAAAAGCATGGATTTGGGCGTGTGTGTATTGCGAATGAGGATGTCCCCATAGAATGTGTATACTTCAACGACCGGCGGATTGCATCATGGTCCGATTTGTACGAAGGAAGACGGATACAGATCCGATTCGCGGCATATTCTGGTGTTGGTACCGATGTATACGAGGGAACTATTGTTAAGTATGACGCCAATAGATTAGATAACAAGAAACACATGATTGCATTTGACAATGATAAACCCGGTTATAAAAGCCGATGGGTTGATTTGACCAAAACTGATTTCAAACTTGTTGAAAACTCCAAAACAAGTTTTTATAAGTGGGAGACTTTTCTTCCAGAAATTACAACGCCGTATTTATCGTGCAAAACTGATCCGCTGCATAATCGAGTACATAGGTTTAAGAACCGTGCAATAAAATACTACTACACGAACCCCACACCGCTTGCTTTGAGATTTGGCAACGAAGATTGTGATGTTGAACGTGGTGAGTTATACGATAGTGATAAAATGTGGGGAAGTAAATTGATAGATGATGATGATGATGATGAATGCAAACAGCCCGTTATCGATGGTATGCTGAAGCGCTTAGAGCCAATTAAGAGTAGGATACAGTCCTATAGTGGCGATACAGTTTCATACAAGGTGTTTCAGAGTTTCCCAAGTCCATAGTATAGCATTTCCGCATGTGTCCGGGTGAGAAGAAGGATATTTACTGGTATGGCCAAAATCATCAAAACGTGTATCTAGAAAGCTACTGAGTATACGAACAAGCCTTTTAAATTTACAAAAATAATAACTGGTTTATAGCGTATGTTATCTCCCTCACTCACATTTCATCCTTCGATAACGCTATGGATGGAATATAGTACTGTACGTCTTGGTTTTTCGTTTCTACTCCATCCGGTCGATCAATCCAAAACATCCCCTGCCTCTGCAAGTCTTCCAGAGCCTTCATTATGCGCAACTGCTCCCACTGCAATTCATTTGCAATAAAGTTTGGGGTTACCCAGCCACCTTGATCTTTCACTAATTTTAAGATTTCCGAATGATCTTGGTTGAGCTCTACAGGGACCGACAAAACATGTTTCTGTGATCCGCTGCTCAATACCTTAAAGCCGCCCTTCAAGACAGCTAACTTACTTACAGCCCTCTCTATGTCGTCTTCCGACAATTCGACGGCATTAGAGCCCTTCATAACATTTATACATTTGATCAAATCGTCCATGCTGATCAATCCGCCATTTAATTCTCTGGTGCTCAAGCACACGTCTACAATCTGAATGCTGAGCTCTGTGTAGAACTGACTAACACCAAGTTTCGCCCAAACACCTTTATTCGATGCTAGTGGGTCAACACCTATTTTGGAACACATTCGTTGAAACTGCGTACGAAATATTGGGTCTTCTCGTATTGAACGTTTGTGTTTATTAGCAAACTCTTCTAGCTTTGACTTGAACAGGGACATTTGCTCTTGTATATGGTCAATATGTTGATCCTCAATTTTCTTTCCCAAAGCTTTGAAGCGATCGTTGATTGGCTTTCGCTTATTATTACTCCCACCAATTATGCCTGTCCTACCGAGGCCGATACCGCGCCGCCTCATGATCTATTGCGCAAATAATGTTGTTGCCACGATTAAAAAAGTTCCCTTGAGAATGGGTTTTGTAGCCACATATTTCGGTAATCGAAGAATTGTTGAGGGTTGGGTAGTAATGGTGGTTGGGCTTTGACATATGATATTGTAGAAGAAGAGGAGGAGGTACAGTAGTAGTATTTTTTTTATATTATTATATTATTACAGAGTATTATATATATTATTTTAATTATTAGTCTAATAATTATTACTACACAGTATCATCTATATTTTTATTCAAAAAAAAAAGGATAATAATAAGAAGAGAAGAACTTAATAACAATAGCTCTAGTAATAATCATCATCATAATTAGTTCAATTAGACTAGTGCTAGTGCTAATTGTAACACTTACTAAAATAATTAAATACAGAGGAGTACCCGACACATCGGGCGTATTCGAAGCTAGCAATTACGTAATGCTATTCCTATGCTATACTTTATATTTCAATAGTGTGTTGTGTTATTTTTAATTCAGTTTGGCTTCGATGGCATTGCACATTTTTGACAGGGACGGCTTCGAATATAACAGAGGAGCTAATTGTCACTCTAAAAATCCCCGTAGTTGATTGAACGCCTTGCATTTCTCTTACCAAAATGCGCCTCTATCAAACCACTGTACAGTCTATGGACTGCTCGAGATTGCCTTTTTTCCTGCTCCCTTTCGGTTAGCACTGATTTTGATGTCAAATTTATCCTCGAACTGTTCATGCGCACAAGCTTTTCTCTTAAATCCTTCACTGTGAATTTTTTTTTCTTCAAGAAAAAACGTACCAAAAAACCTCGAACCCTTGCTTGGATTTTGTATGCTGACTGCCTCTCGCTTTTGTTTGCAAAATTCACTTGTGCTAGCAGAGTTTTTCCCTTACGCAACACCTTCCGAGTTAACATGCCGCGTGCACATGCTTGGACGCGTATAGTGCTACTTATCATTCCGTGATGGTAGTATCTTCGGCGCTTAAGTCTACCCACGTATGTGAATTTGCTGCATAAATCTTCTCGGACAACGTCCCATTCTTTTCTTCTTTCAATATGAGACTTAAGGTTCTGCATATTTTGCTGTTCTTTTGTAATTTTAGCATATGTAAATCCATAAATACCTTTGTTGCCAATTTTTTTTTGTACATTACTTTCAATGCCATCGGTGTCATGTAAATCAGTTACTAAGTGAGCATTGATAATTTTGTTTCCATCCTCGGCATCATTTAATTCATGTGTTGCAACAACCACCTGTCGCTCCTCAAAAACATTCAAATGCATAATATAAGTCCGCTCGCTGTAGTTTGGATTCCACAGGTTTAAAATACCTATCCTCCGAGTGACAGATTTTCTCGTCTCACAGACGCACACAATGCATCTAACAACAACCTTATGAACTTCTTTTGTCAGCCCTTTCCTAAATTTACGGAGTTAGAATTGGATCAGTATTACAGGGATATTGTAAATTCTCAAAACAACAATAGTGCACATGTATCTAGAAAGTTTGAAGCAAATGGCTTTGAAATCGAGTTCAGCTTCAAATACTCACAACCCACAAAACTCATTTTAAGTAATTTGCTACAAACAAACGAGCAAAATATAACAATAGAAAAGTATGACTGGGACTCACAATTAGCAAACAAAGGGTATGATATGTTCAAGAAAAAAATACATTTTTCCTTGTACACTACTGCATATCATTATTCGCAAATTAAATCTCGATTTCAGCATTATTTCGAAAATGGATCGCTGCACTTCATGTACTCTTCTTATCTCAATCAAAAAGTCTTGAAAGCTACGTTGGAAAAAGATGATTATTATGACGGTCGAAGAACTTGTTGTCAGCGTGCTAGAATATGCATAATCAAGGCATGGGAAGCTACATATATTTTTTTTTGCAAGTTTTATATTATATCATATTTGCAATCTTTCGCCACGTTAATAAAGTTTTTATGCAAGGAACTTGTCCACTATCTGTACCAACTATGTTGCATAAAAAAAGAAAAAATAATTGCTACGTATGTTGAAACTGGGGAGAGTCCAACAAAGGGTCAAGTTGGAATGAAAATTTCATATCGCCATGATTTCGATTCGCATAGCCGTTTTCGAGAACTTTATGAATGGAGAGATGCAACGATCGTTGACCGCCAGTGTTTTGGGAAAGGGGTGAAAATAAGATATGATGCGAAAGAAAACATAGCGTCGTCTCCAAAGCGGTGGGTAACCGTTACACCTAATAAAATGAAATGGCGTTCGAAAGTAGAAAAGAAGTATGGGGTTCGAAAGGAATTAGCCAAGTATAAGAAAGACATTCAAACTGAACTCAAGGCCAAAGATTAGGTGTAAAATTAACACATAAAATTCTATATACGACTCTACTTTTTGCCCGCTCACCAATGCAGCTTTTTTTCTGTCTAGTACCAGACTCGTAGAAGTCGTCATAACTACACTACTACTACAGTGTACTTTATTACTATTTATTTTTTTTATTTGCGGTTTTATTATTAAGAAAATAATACCATGGCTACTCGTACTAGCGCTAGCTAGTGCTAGTGCTATTTATTTAAATAGATTTTTGAAATAATTTTCATCAATTTGTATTATCACACACCATTGTAATTGCAGGCTGCAATAGTAAATATATAAAAGAAGGAGGAAATATATTGTAATTGGAAAACCAGCGGAGTGTAATTACAACCCACCTGGGATTCTCTGTAAAGGTGTGTGTCGTAGCATAGACACAGCACCCATTACATCAGATTTAGCCTGCTGTCTCCTTGTGGGCTAAATGATTGGATTTTTTAGTATACCGAAATAGTAGACAAGGGAGTGCTTTTTACTACTAATAACATTGTTGTTAATACTACTAGATTATGTTGTTGTTGTGATGGTGTGTCATCCTCCTTGTTGTTGTTGTTGTTTGTTTTCTTCTTCTTTTTACATCATCAACCTGCCTGGGTAAAGCGCCTGTGGCCGAGGTTTTCCCTGAACCCCAAAACATGTATGACGACAAAGACCAATAGACATAAACCATATACAATCAAAAGTTACTAACGTGTCACACAGCAAACTGAAAATTTTAAAGCGATTCAAAGCAACTCCAAAACAATGACAATTCACAGCATACAAAAGCCAGAGCGAGACGGTCACAGTCACTTGCAGCTCCCAACGATTCGGAAGCCAGCGGTAGCTGCGAAAAAATCTCCATATGTGGTTTTACAGAACGAAAACCTGAATCCGGAGACAAAATCTCTTCTTGTTATTCCTGGACTAAAACTTGAATCTACTGTAGCGGAAAAAGAAAACTGTGACCGACGCGTCGAATCCACAGTGAAATCCATATCTTGTAACGCGAAAGACAGTGGGTTTCGAGTACCATTCAACAGGCATCTTGCCAAAACGAGAAGGCGCAAGTCGTTTAAATTTGTAATGGATCCTCTTAGACATTTGAAATCTCCAAATGCCTTGACACCACGCTGCAATGGTTATAATCGAGAGCAACAAAAAAAGAAACAGAAAACCAAAAATGTTCTTCCTGGTCAAAGACGCAACTCGATGAAATTCACTATGGATCCACTTCGGCACTTGAAGACACCAAATGTTAGAATTCAGAAGAAAGAGCTGAAAATGAACGAGCGAACAACAACTGGGAAAAAAGCAGAGACACCTTCAAGCCAAATTTTGGCACGGCGCCCAAGCATGAGATTTACACTAGATCCATTGCGCAACCTAAATTACTTAAGCAACAATCGAAAATTGAGAGTCTCGTGAAATGAATCACTCTACATACCTTGCAATATCTCTACAAAGAGTCAAGAAGGAGGTTTATCATAAGTTAGGTATGTCTCGCGCTTAATAAATTTGTCTTTTTTAGAGAATTGAAATTTACACAAAAAGTGATATAGAGTTTTTAACTCAACATTAGAGGCTTTAAAAACATCTTAAATTAGAAATTTGAAAGATATATTATGCCAATAAAAAACAAATGCGTGTCAAAACATATCATTAATTTTATCAAATATTGCTTTCTAGTATTCTTCCAAAAATATCGTTGTAAAAAATAACTTCTATGAGATTATTCGTCCACAAAAATTTGAAGAGTACTCCCCGGTTTTGCAGATGGGGGTATCTTCACGTTAAACTTTTTCTTACTTACACCATCTTGAATAGTAACTGTTTGTCCACTTTTGACGTTGGCAGGAACTTTGAATCTTAATTTTCTTTTTCCCGCTGGTGCTGGAGTACTGTTTGACCTATTCCTGCTAGTACTAGGCGGTAGGCTTGTGCTGCTACCGCCAGAGCTCCCAGGATTGAAACCATCATCCCCCAAAAGCATAGCAACTGCATGTTCCACGTTCCAATTCGTACTCGTTAACACTTGAATTGCTTTGTCACGACTAAATCCCATAGCCGCGCATGATTGAATTGCCTCTCTTTGAGTCGCACTTAGCGTTTGCTCAAATGAGCTTGTCTTGTTGCTGCTGTTGCCGCCACGACTTTTACCTTGGTCATTGACAATCCTTCCCGTCATTACACGCTGTTGCGTGGCTGGGGGGGGTTGCATGGCATTCCTTGAAAATGCGCTAGATGGTGCATAATTTAAATGGCCAATTGGAGTTTGGGTATTTCCTCGAACACTATTAGTTGGAGATGGAACGTATTGAGGCTGTGGTGGTGGTTGGATAGTACCACCATACATATTGGACGGCACAGACTGAAATCCATTACTTGCTGGAGCAGATTGCGGTGGTGGATTCAACGTACTCCCTCCAGCTTTTGGGTGAGGAGGAGGTGAAACTTTTTGACCTTGCTTCGCTCCATTTGGCGGTTGTTCGTAGGCTGGCGGTAGCTCTTTTTTCCCGGCCCCAGTGGGTGGTGTTGGTGGGAGCTCATAAGGCATCAATTCCCGCTTTGGCTGCTGTGTATTATCATATGGTAAAGATGGTCTTCGGTTGCTGCTAGTGGAATGCCCTCGACCGCGAACTATAGTGTCATCAATATTCTCCGTGCCATAAAGATTATTTTCATCTATATCGTTAACTTCCACATCACCACCAACTAATTTTTTTATTTCCATCGCAATATGGACTATACAAGCATTTGAAGATGTCATGAAACTGTTAAGAAGCTCCAAAACGTTTTCATGCTCCTTCAACAGCAAACTTCTAAACCCACCATGGGCGCATAAAGCTTGCAGAGCAAGAAGTGCATGCATTGCTAATACTTCGCTTGTCCCTTTACCGAGTATAGCCAATGCGGGATGTGTGCCCGCACTTAAAATATTCAAACTAGCAACAAATTGTTCCAAAAATACAGGCAACCCATCATCGCCACTAAATGCACGGTCTACCATTGCATGTGACGATAACGCTTGTACTAGTAATTGCAATGATGCTAGTTTAACTCCTTCTGCCGTAGCAACATTTGCTAATGGAGCCACTGCATTGAGCAAGGCTGCTGGCTGCATGACAACATGTGGATATACACTGATTAAACGTCGAAGTGCGTTCAAAGAAGCTAAAAGTTCGTCCTCGGAGTGTGCTGCTGTATCCGTTAGTACATGCAGCATACTTGCATATCCATCCTTCCAAGCGCGGTGATCATGTCCAAGAATTGGAGCAGCTAGTGACAAATTGCCAAATGCTCTAATTGCTTCAAGTTTCATTAAAGGGTACCCTTCCGGATTTAATTTCAAAACATTTATGAGACAAGTAACGACTGCAGGAGCTGTCTTACATATTTTCTCTCTATTTTCATTCAATACTGATAATCGATTCACTGTGCACGCTACAAAATTTAACCCTTTGAAAGCATCAGCTACTAAAATGCTACTTGCTTCTTCGTCTTTTTCTTTCATGCTCAACTTCTCCTCCACGTCTATCGAGGGTTTCATTTCTAATTCATCTACCTTGCTGGCTTCTTCCTCTTCGTTGACACCTCCTTCTGGTTCTACTTCTTCTCTTTCTTCGTCTTCTTTTACTTCATTTCGATCGCTATCAACTAAATTGTTCTTGGAAGGCAGCTGATCTTTTTTTTTTTTTGATTTCTTTTTCTTTCTTTTTTTCTTTACTACTTCCACTGCTTGCACCTCACGACCAACATCATCCACCTCTACTTCTTCAACACTTGCTACTGCAACACCCAAAGCTTTCAAATATATTTCTGCGGCTGGTACAATGGCGCACACTATATCACTGAGTTGTTCTCGCATTTCATTCTCTCCTGTAGCGATGTCTGCGATAATACTTAGCATAGATAATTGAGCATTTCCCGGTTTTGAACATTCCATAATTTTTTTAATCACGGCAATACCTTCCGAGTCAACAATTGCTTTTGAGACAACTAAAGGCTCGCTATTAATCAATAGTGATAGCATATCTGCAAGCAAATCCAAGATAAGCTTAGAATCTGTATTGGAGCCTAACATCTTCAAAATCGAGGGAACTGAATCTCCCGTACACATCGCTTTCGCAATTTCACTATTATTCACAAGCGCAACCAGTGCTTTTACACATTGCACTCTCAGACTTTCGGGCTTTTCTGATCCAAGAAGTGAGACCAACAAATTGGGAATATTTGACTCCAAAATATTCACACTTGCCAACTCTTGCGAAAAAATTTCTGCTGGCACAGTTGCCAAAATAATGGCAACATCTTCTGCTATTCCGTTATCGATAACTCCAGATTTATCGTCAACTTCTTTCGCTAAATATGATGCCAGTCCCCTCAAATATTTCAATAACAATGATTGGTCATCACTTCGTGCAATTGTAAGCCATAGATTCACCTTCTCAGAGCCCTTTATCAAAGATTTAATCACTTCTAATGCAAAACTCTTACGTCTTTTCTTTCCTGGTAGCGGCGCAAACGTTGATATGGTCGTTAGAACCAAAGGCAACACCTCAGCAAGACCATACCTAATCAGGATTGCATGGGCTTCAGCTTCCTCACACATTATAGAAACACACTCCATTGCTGTATCTTGGGCCTTTCTCGATGCCTCATCCGTGTCGGTTTTTGCGGATGCAAGAACACCAACTAAATTTGATGCAACACTATCTTCTAGTAACTGTTTGGCGCTAACTCGAGGGGCCTGTCCTGGTATCTTTGGTGTGCATAGTGACTTTATTGTTGCACATGCACGGGCCTTTACAGTTGCGTCTCCAATCGAAAGTAATTTAAAACCCACGCTAAAATCGCCCTTGGCTTGGACTTCGTTCCAAACTAAAGCTGCACAAGGTCCATCGCGAACAATATTCAATAAAATATCAGTGCATTTTGACTTCAACGAAGCACTTGTGCTAATATCGGGTAACCGTAGAATTATACGCATGCTTTCAGCACAATCTACGAGCGCAAGTCGCAATCGAGAGTCATTAGCTACTGCGCTGACCAAAGCAATGGCATTTTCAACCGTATATTTCTTTTGAGATTCAATAAAACTATTTTTTATGGATTCAGTATCCTTTTCACCATTCACTGTAGATGATGTTTCGCCAGAAGGCAATGTAGTGTCGGTATTATCGATAGCAGCAATAGAATGGTCGAGAACCTTTAAGACTGGTCCTGCTGACTTGTTCTTCGTAGAATGATCCAAAAATGTCAAACAACCCTCTCGCACTATTGCGGTCCTACAAGGCTCAGAGCTCGTTGCTAAAGCCGCCAAAGCTTTCATCGCAGCCAAAATAACAGTATACGAGTCATCTTCCTGCGATAAATTACGCTTTAGCATACCCTCCATGAGCACGCTATTCGCACGAACATTCAACAATGACGTCAAGGCAGCTACACCTTTGTTTGCGAGTACGATATTGCAATGTTCTTCTATAAGTGCCATATTAGCGATTGTGGTTGCAGCATTTACAACTAAATCTACAGAATCAACTTCATCAATGTTTAAATGCTGCTCCATCTTCAACATTTGCGAAAGTCGTGGAAGCGCAAATTGTTTTATTGGTTCCCAACAGCTACTATCTGAAGAGAGATCCCTCAACACTGCTGCAGCGCGGCCAGATATTTCCATGCTCTGAGATGTTAAACATTGTGCAACAGAAGAAACACAACTCTGCATGCTTGCTTCATGGCGTTGTCCATAAGCCGATCTACCAGCTGGTCCACATAGTAATGCAAATGCATCTAACCCAGCCACTTTGTCAGGAGAACGTAGTTTCTGTGCGATGACTTCAATTGCACCTGCGTCTGCCATTGAGGATAAAAGTTGTAATTGCTGAGATCTTCCGCCGCAGGCACCTTCATCACTTACCAAAATCAGCAAAGTGCGCAGCGCATTCAACCGGATTTCATTTATATCTTGCCCTGCTCTCACCATTGGCTGTGCTAGCATTGGCATAAATAGGCTCGAACCTCCACGATTCATTACTTGACTACGAACATACGCTGCGGCTGCATACGATGGACCCAAATTATGTGCATTTCTTGGATCGGCAACTGGTGGTAATGATGCCCCACATATACTTCCAATCGCAGCTATCAACATGCTTGATGCTGCCATAGACGCGCTATCCTGTTTTGATTGGCATAGATGTAAGGCTTTTAGCAACGCCAAGACGAGATCGGCAAGTTCTCTGCGTTTATGAGGTCCACCAAGGGCCGCAGCCCCAAGGCTTGGACCATGACGTGTAATGGCATCGACACAACCAGCAATCTGACGCATTAGGACTACTGCACGCGATAGACCTTGACCGTGTTCAATAGCGCTAGAGCACACGCCAAGCGCATATGCCAAAATTTTGATTGCATTACTCTCGATGGCTGCCGAGCTATGCGATATAACTCTTGACCACAACATTTTATTCAAAGCAGATGTGGCGTACAAACTTGATCCAGTACTACCACCACCTTCAGTTCCGTACGCAACTTCATTTTCTTGCATTGTTGCCAAACATTCCAAAGTTGCACCCACAGCCCCGGCATCCCTAAGGACAATTTGTGCTTCCGCGTCCCCAGCAAAAATGTCAATCAAGGCAACCGCTTGTCTACGAATATCAGCATCGTTTGATTGCAGCATCTTGACTGCAATTGACAATCCTCCTGCGCGATGAACAATTGCTCTGACTGATTTGTTTGTAATTGCAACATTGCAAATCATTTGCCCTACCATCTCCATGATGTCTTTTGAAACCCCACTTTTTGTCAATAGTTTTACTGCTGGCTCGACGACCCCTGCCTGGATCAATGTTGGTACTAAATTTGGAGATCCTGATAGCGCCAGTAAAATTTTTGTTGCGTTTCTTTGGATATTTTCGACCGGTGACTCCAGCAGAGGGGCAAGATTCGCTGGTCCGCTCGACGATGCAATGCCTTCCTTTGCTTTCTCTGAGATACCAAGATCATTTGCATTCTTGCACTCAACGGCTAATGCCATAGCATCGATTGCGTTTTCTTGTATTTTGCGGTTTTTTGACTGAACAATGGAGCACAGCATAAATATTGCGCCCCGATCTAAAAACTCTTGTTTATTGGCAGTGCAATCTCGCTGCAACTTGTCCATCGCTACGACTGCCAATTCTTGAACTTTTTCATCATTAGACATGAGTAATTCGCTAATTCGACCAAGTACGCCTTTTTCTCGTGCCATTTCTTGCACCAGTGGAGCACTACCAAATTCTTCAAAGGGTTTCAAAATATATGGAATTGCCTTGAGTGAAGAATTACCCTCTAACATGGCCGTGCCAAGATTAGACAATATACCACTACTGATCAACTTTGAGACTACATCAGTTTCTCCGTGTGCGCTTTCCCTAGAAAAGGCGTCAATAGATGCGGCGAGAGTGCGATACATCTCTATTTGTACACTGTTTTTATTTTCAGACGAAGCTGTTTTGATAAGCTCGAGAATCTTTTCGAATCCACCAATGTCGTCTATCATACGAGTGGGTGCCACATTGCTTCGTTTATCCTCGGTCACCTGCACGTTTGTGGACGTGGAACTTTCAAAAACTGTAATATGCTCTGCATATTCTTCTAGGGCAATTGCCAATCCCTTGTAAGCAAGCGCCTTTTTATTATCTGACATTTCTTCGTCATGATCAATCAACAGCAAGTACCTCCATACATTATGTTTGGCCCCTGAGGAATGTAGATCGAAGCATGTGTCACAGACTCGCTCCTCAGTCCCATTCGATATACCAGGCACGTTAAACTTTTTGCTTGAATGTGTTGAGCAAAACACGTTACCACACGAGCGACAGTGGTGAACACGATTTCGCCAAGAAAACTCACATCCACATCCAGGATGCTGACATTGCTTCGGTTCGTCTTTATCGCTGAGCTTTAAAACAGGTAACTCCCATGCAAAAGTTGGTAAGTCCTCGTCATCGTTGACGGCATCATCATCATCGCCGAGCGATGAAGTTCCAGCTGATAGAGCATTGGCTGCTGCATCATACTGAGATGGTCTTGCGGATTGGCATGCAATGCAATGCGCATTTGTAATATCGTTTTCCAAAGTACACGCCGTGCATTTCCAAGTCGTCGCAAGAACATTTGATGGCCCTGATTGGTTTGTAGGGTTAGGGTTTGCTGCTCCACAGACAGTGCAAGAACGTGCACTACTCGGATTTATGTAGGTACACGCGGGACAAGTCCACTCTGAGGCTGAGGATGAGGCTGGATTCGTACTAGAGTTGGCATTACTTTTTAGGTTCGGATTACCACAAACTATGCACGAAGACGCTGTCTTCGGATTCTCGTAAGTGCATTTGCTACATTTCCATGTACTACTATTCGAAGACGACCGGACTGTCCCAGTAAAAACAGGCTCTTGGGTCGCTACTCCACCACTCACTCCACTAACGCTAGGATAGTTCACAGACGATCCGTTAGCAGCAGCTCGATTGTTTGGAGGCTGCACAATTGTCCGCGGATCCGTCCAAGTTGTCTCTCTTGTGTTATGATTCACGTAAAACTTATTACCAGATTGTGGGTCGACGCGTTCTTCCCATCCTGGTGGTAAGGACGGCTTAAACTCCGCAGTCACGGCAGGTCTTTCCCATGTTGTTTCCTTCGTAGTGTGGTTCACAAAGTACTGTCTTCCCGTTCGAGGGTCGACTCTTTCCTCCCAGTTCGGTGGCAAACTTGATGCCATATGACCTTTATTGGTGTGTTTTGTCGACTGGAAGAGCGATTTTATCAACGAATCCTGTCTGCTGCAGCGAGTCCATCGAGAAGGCCAGCACGATCTGCAAAAATTGTTGAAGTAGTTATTAATTAGAGGAGGAGGAGAGAGAAGAAGAAAAGAAAGTAGTAGTTTCTTTTTTTTCTTTATTTCATTATTATTAGTAATAATAAAAATTATTATTATTAAAATATAAAATAATATCTCATCAAAAAAAGGAATTATTTATTAATAGTGGGTAGTATATTTTAATATTTTTATTTTATTATGCACTTCTTTCTTCTTGTCTTTCTTCTTCTTCTTTATTATGTCATTTGATAGAACAATAATATTTTATAGTACGATTCTAGTACACAATTTTTCATTTTTTACTTCTCCTTTTCGTTCACTTAATAATAATACTATCGATTGTTCTTCTTCTTTATATCGACGACTATATGAATATTTGGTAGAAGCCTACTAGTAGATTGCAGAGTACAGATATCACAGTGCAGCCGCCGTGTTAAAAGTCCGAGGTCTTCTCTTCATTCGTATTACATTGCAATGTTAATAATAATGTGTGCATATTATTTACAGAGTTGCTAGCTAATTAGAGTATGTACAACACACGACTATAAGAAACACTACACGAGTCCTCTGCTGATTTTGTTCGTTCTATTTCGATTTTTTATTAATTTTTAGATTGCCATATTTGTTGTCTCCGTAGTATACGCACGTACGTACTTAGTACAAATACTACAGGAAACGTCTACTAAAAGGTGGAAAGACATAGGCAAACATTAAAAACGCATCTCAAGAGGCACAGAGATCGATCGATTACTATGTGAGATAACGAACAGAGTGAAGAAGATGGGGAGTCTTACTCTATCTAATCTATGCCAAATGAGGTATCTTTGCGCGTAGAACACAATGCTGCGTGTGTCTACATACACTATATCTTCTTCGGACTAGCCTATTCTAACACTACACTACACTATATATTCGGACCTAACAAACTAGCACTT
>LT658689.1:0-16826 GCA_900128575.1 Stramenopiles sp. TOSAG41-1
GCGCATGGAGTCGTGGAGGGAGGAAGGACGATGTCCAATTATTTTCTCCCTCCTTTTCATCATATCATCATATCATATTTTTATAATAATAATAATAATAATAATAATAATAACAACAAACAACAACTACTTATTTTTATTATTAACCAGAAGAAGAAGAAAAGTGTAGCACACATTCGTACGAGGGCAAATAATTGTTTGTGGATAAAAGTAGTTTTAAGTGAGGACTTCAATGATTACTAACGGTCGATGATGTAGTCAAACGAGCTATGGACGACTAGCTACAAATTATTCCGACAAGACAAGAACAACTGCTAGCCTATTTAAAATAGCTAGGCTACTAATAACACCATTTTTTCTTTTTTATTAGACTAGCAAGTCTAGCGCTACTATTTTTAATTTCCTCATCGTCATATTTTTTATACTCTGTGTTATAATTTTTTTTATTTATTTTTTATTATGTAATTATTATAGAAAATACTACTTCCATTCTTCTTCCTCCTTGTTTATTATTAATTATTGTTGAACAAAAAAAAAAGGAAAGTTGAGAAAATTGTTTATTCATCTTCCTCGGCAGCGACCTCTTCTTCCGCATCATCACCGAATTCCTCCTTCTGCGCCTCTTCTTCGCGTCTGGCTCTTTCAGCATTTTCTATATCGGTTAGAAATTGTGCGCGTTTCGCCGCACGGCTTTCAGCATCGAAATATGTCTTGAAGTGACCGAGTGCAGTGTTGATGGCATCTTCACTATCCTCACTCATGTCCACTTCTTCGGCGCGATCAACACGCTTCATATAACTAACAACTGGTTCTCGCTCCAGACGGAATTTGGTCGCCTCTGGCCACGTGCCTTGTACATTCATGTAGATCATTTGGGCAACATCGCCAACACTACTGTCTAAAGCAGCCAACTGATCTTGAACTCCAGGGAAACCAGCAGAAACTAAACGTGGATATCCTTCAAGAATAAAATTGTTCGTAGGCGTGTCACGTACAATCTTGTTTATGATGTCCACCGTAATATCCACAGGTACTGTTCGCCCGCTTGACACCGCATCCGCAATAACTTTTCCGGCCTTACTACCTGAATCAGCTTCTTCCAATAACAGACCAGCAACGTCAATCCGGCACACATTAGATGCTAAACATGCGTTAGTCATAATGCTCTCAAGGCTCTTAAATGGCTTTGCAATCGACAAAACTAATGTAGGACGGAAAGATTCTTTTGCACGGTTGTAAATTTCATTGTCACTACCTTCAGTACTAACAGCGGTTACTAGGCCACGATTGACCAAATCGTCCAAAACAGGTTTGAAGCTCTCCTCGCAGTCCGGCGCAAAGTACAGCACGTTTGATGGTGCGCCAATAGCACTTTCCAAAGCATCACTTTCTGCCTGGTTGTTTGGAAAGCCACTAATGATCAACTTGTTCCTTTGATGATTCTTACTGATGACATCTTTCAAAAGCGCAACGCAATCATCAACAGAAATAGAGCCACCTTCTTCTTCTTGCGCAGCTTTGAGTCTTTGACCGATAGGAGAATTTAGGGTTATTGCCGCATCAATTAAATTTCCCATTGATACATTCGCATAGTTAAATTCTTCGGCAAGCTTCTTGCACTGTTTCGCTTTCGTAGGAGCACCGACAGCATATACAACAGCTGCATTCAGAGCTCTTTGACCTGCAGCAGCAATTTCTTCGTCACTCTGATTAGCATCAACTTGCTTCACGCGTCCCTGAACTCCGTAGTAGCCAAGTACAGGTACCGTTTGTGACTTGAATGTTCTTATACGACGAGCAATGTTGTCCTCGTTTGTATCCTTAGCTTTGTGTCTCGCGAGAACGTTTTCATCGGACGCCTCGTAGTACAAAACTTTAGAACAACGACCAATCTGTTCCTCAAACCTCTTGGCTTGGTCCAAAGCACGCGGATACAGATCAACAATAAATCTGTCATTCCCACTGTTGGTCATCGCTTTTTGAATAAGACTGTGGGTCACATCAACAGGGATAATTTGCCCAGATGAAGTCATATTTTCAAGCATTAAACCATCCTCAGATTTTCTAAGCATTTCCCCTCGAAGCAAATTACCTGGAACAATGTGTGTGTAACCGGTTGCTGATGCTAAGGCTTTAGTATGCTTGCCATTATCTACATTACCAGAGCTCACAACAAACACAATTGTTGGTTCGAAGCATTTTACTACTTGAGCATAGGTATCATTGCTAGAGCCGTTACCGTCGACAGTGCGCACAGCATTCTTTTGAGAATATAGATCAATAACACTTTGTGTTTTTGTTTTGTACGTCTTTAGACGTTTCTTCAAGGCACCTTTTGTATCGCCAGCATTGCCACTTCCTAACAAGCGTTTTGCACACGTTTCATCATCTGCAGTAATGTGTAATACAAATTTACAGGGGCCTATGTCGCTTTCAAAAGCTAGAGCTTGTTCCACACTACGTGGGAACCCATCAATCAAAAACTTTGAAGATGCGCTTCTATCCATTGCACGTTTCAAAACAGCCAAGGTGACGTCGTCTGGAACCAATTGCCCGTTTTTGATTAAGCGTGCAATCTCATTTCCTCGTTTTGAGCCACGCGCAACTTCTGCTTTCAACAAATCTCCAGTTGACAAGTGCTCATATCCATATTTATCCATGATACGCTTGCACTGAGTACCTTTGCCAGCTCCAGGTGGCCCAGCGACAAAAACTACTTCCGGCTGGAAGATTGCTCTTGTGTTTTCATATACCTGTTCCTTTGTGAAACCATCTGCGTTCACCCTTCTTAAGCAGCCCAACCTATCATAAAATTCGATTGTTGGATCTGTTTGCTCGTGAAATGTGGCTAATCTTTTCTTGATCGTCTCTTCGTTGTCGTCGCTTCGGCCGCTTGTTTCCCCACGCTTGATTAGCCTCGATGCCATGGTTTCATCTGAAACATCAAATGATACAACCATAGAAGGCGCACCAATTTTCTTTTCAAATGCCCAAGCTTGTTCTAGCTTACGAGGATAGCCATCAATTAAGAATTTGTTTGAGCCACTTTCTGACATAGCATTTTTTAACAAGTTTAGAACCAAATCATCGCTTACCAAATTGCCAGCGTCCATTGCCGCTTTCGCTTCAAGTCCAAGCTCACTACCTTTAGCAACTTCGCTGCGCAAAAGATCGCCAGTGGACAAATGTGTGTACCCGAACTCCTCTGTAATCAATTTGCATTGAGTTCCTTTTCCTGCACCTGGACCACCCATCATAAACACAATCTTTTGCGGGGCGTCTTCTGGTATTGGAACGGCAACGCCGTCATTAGGGTATTGACTGTCTGTCGGTACCCCCATGGCAGTTACCGTAGCAGCTGGTGCAGGTGGCGCGTCTGCAGTGCCCTTCACAGGTGCTTTTGCACCGGGTCTTGCTGGGTTATTTTCAACAAGCCATTTTCCTAGGAATCTAATAGCTTCAGTTCCTATTGGTTTCGCTTTACAAAGTGCTACTAAACCATCTACTAAAACTTGGTTCATGCTCTTTTCCGCAGTACATCGTTTTGTTGCCAAATACTCTTTAGCAGCATCGCCAGTAAGCATTGGGGCTGAGTTTCCAGCTTGAGAAGGAAAAAAGAAAGCAATTTCTCTCTTCGCACTGAGAAAACTGTCACTACCATGTGTTGCATTACGTGTACCATCGATACCAAATTTTGCACGCAAAGAGTTTGGCTTCTCATTTCTAGCAACCAACGTGTTCGTCGGCCCCATCAAGGTTCTCCACGCCAATATGGCACCTGGTTTAGACAATATCAAAGCAATGAGGGGGCCACTAGACATATAATTAGTCAAGCGGCTATAAAACGATTTCCCTTTGTGTTCCTTATAGAACTGCCTCGCTTGCTCACTATTCAGTTGCATATTTTTGCGTTGAATGATCGTAAATCCTTGAGAGCGTATCTCTGCAATGATGGCTTCTCCATCAGTATCTGCTGTTCCTGGCTTAATTAGAGCCAGAGTACGTTCAACTGCCAATGCGTTTGGAAACCAATAGTGTAAATGCGCCGATGCTGCCTCTGCAGACATTGCACCATAGACACCGCCAACTATGCCACCGATTGGGGCATCGGCTGGTCCGAGAGCCTTTGCCAAACTACGAATGGCGCCTTTCTTTTCCAGCGCCAACGCGACAGAAGGACCAGCTGCAAGGGCAGTGATCTGCTCTTGCATAGATGGGGGGAAGTAGCCACTTGCTTGGTCAGCTGTGCATGTTTGATCAGATCTACCAATAACAACATAATCGTTGTCTCGAAGTTGAGCGATGATTTCATCAGCTTTCTCTACAGCTTCTGGCATAATGACACAACATGTTCGTTCTAGTTGTAACTCGTCGGAAAAGAAAAAGTCAATTTCTCTTGCAGCGCTGAAAGTAGAGTCACTTCCGTGAACGGCGTTTTGCCTGCCATCAGTGCCAAACAACGCACGGATGCTCCATTTGGAAGTATCCAAAGGATTTTGAGTTTCCGCTTCTTCGCGAGCAATCTCTGAGTTTGTTGGGCCAATTAACTCTCTCCAGCCTTTAATGGCACCCTCTTTCTCTAACACCATTGCAATAACTGGTGCCGAGCACATAAAATCAGTCAGATCTTCAAAAAACTCACGCCCTTCATGTTCCTTGTAAAATGCTTGTGCCTGCGCTTTCGATAATCGCACACGCCTTTCACGTACAATGGTGAACCCTTCTTTAATTATTCGATCTTTGATGGCATCGGCCTTGTCAGCGGCCATTACTTCGTCGTTCGGTACTTCGTTTCCCTCTTCATCCGTTTTTACCGAATGGACTATCCAAGGTGTCCCAACGGCATCAGGTTTGATCATTACAAATGTTTGCTCCGTTGCACCCTCCCCGCCCCATAAATATGGATCAGACGCAGCGCGTGCAGTTCTTACTGTTCGTGAGTGGACGGACATTTTTGATTTATTTCCGCAGTAAAATCTTCTCGTCGCGATGAATCCCTGCAACGATGCGCTGCCGCAGCTTTGGCAGTCACCGGCACAATCAACAGCCGGTAACGTAATTATTATTGTTGTTGTTGATGATTCTATATATAAGAAGAATAACTACAAGAATAATAATAAGTAATAATAATAGTAGAATTGTAATAATTAGTAGCATGCTCTGCCTCTCTACCTAGTTTACACAACGAGTGACAATGGGGGATGGTAAAGTAGGTACAAAGGAAAGGACTATTGCGATTGGAAATTGGCCTTGACAGCATTGGGGAGTGTTCAAGCCGTTTGTTGGCTCAAAGGTCGCTGTGCTACGTCCATGCTAATTGCCAGGCGATATAACGGAATGGAATTTGAGCCTTTAGCTTCGTAGCATAAAACGCATGGAGCGTTCTAAATAGGGACAGACAGAGGACAGCAAGTAAGGAAACTGATAGTCCAGTGATTGCTGAGCGCCACGAGCATAGGAGGAGTCGTGGAATTGGACTACGGGCATACGTATACTCGTTATGGTCGTGCTTAGAATTAGGGTTAGGCACACAACAAGGCACAAATAATTTGCGTCACACAAAATTAATCCAAGTTTCCTTTTTGCGTAATGTAAATGGTGCCATTTTTGGGGGGCGACGTGTGGCGCAGCGGTGCTTCAAGTACACAAGCGCTGTAATATTTTTAATTAACCACAACACTCACGAAAATTTAGATTGTTGTTATCTTCTTACATTATTATTAGAGAGTCTATCATATCATTTTAATTTATTGTTGATGACGATTGTTGTGAAGAAGAAAATTTTTATTTATTATTATTTATATTGTTGTTGTTGTCTCCTCCTCATCATCAAATTATATTCTAGAGAGTGGTGTAAAAAGAAAAAAAAAATTGATTATGATGGTGGGGTGGTAATAACAAAAAAATATAATAATAATAAAAATAATTGCATCACACCAAGTACGTTCTTTACGAGTCCGGTTGGTCGACTAGCAGAAATATGTTTTAGTGAATTGACGCGGAAAAGTAAATCATGAGCGAATCAAATCAAGCACACAAACATAGAAGATCGTCTGCTGTTGGGGTTGCAGCTTTCAATGACACAGAATTCGCAGTTGACGTCGGCGCCCGCGAGCATCCTGAAGAGAAATTTCTGTCGTACACCCAAGCAAAAGTGAAAGAGGCATTGACGAAGGTTCGCCATGTGGAAAGCATTAAGCCAGGAGAACCTACAGTGCCAACAGTTATGCCAAATGGTACGGTGTATTTTGACAATAAGAAATACACGAAATTGTCTACTTGTGGCGCTAATACCGGAGCACCTAGTCTGAACTGCTTCAAGTGCTGTACTTGCTGTAAGCCACGACCGCGAGAACCTTCTGATTTCGAAAAACTAGGCGTTGGTGTCGTCCTCTATTTCAAATACTTGAAGATTATGGGGTGTGCATTCTTCTTAATTTCTTTACTTGCAACTGTTCAGTTTGTAATTTTCGAAAATGCAGGCGCACTGAACGAGGAGTTGGAAGCTCAGGGAGGTGGTATTTCGTCTTTGGGAGTACTGACAATGGGAAACTTGGGCGAGGGTCAAGTTCTGTGTGAGAGAGTCAGCGAGGGAGAGACATTAAAATTATTTTGTAACGAAGGTCAAGTTATTGGGGGTTTCAAAAAGATACTGTATGGACAGCCACATGGTTCTTGTACGTGTCCACAGCGTGGAAGTGCCGAGGAAGAGAAATACGGGGCAAGTTTACCCCCAGATTTAACAGTGCCAACAAAATGTGCTACAGACTATCCTTACAACGGTCTTTTGAAGTCCACAGAGGAGAGATGCTGTAGCTCGTCTACTACTTCATCAGGCAGCGGTGCTTTCGAAACCTTGGATTTTCGAAGCAAAGATGAATGCAGCAGCGACGTACGCGACGGGAGAAACGCGTCGGCCACAGCTGAAAATACCGCGGGTTTATGCGACGTGGATGCCAGCGGTGCAATGCAAACAGGTCGTGGGACTTACGTTTGGGATATCGTTTTCAACGCGTGCAACGGAAAAGAGAAATGCGAGGTTCAAGTTGACGACTACACCTCTTGGAACACTGTAGACCAATCACTGGATACTTGCAACAGCTATGCTGCAAGCGACTGTAGTTTTGCTTTCGGATCACAAAGCAGGCTCACCATGGACAAAAATGAATCTACATTTTCTAATTGTTCTACATCCAATTTAAAAAGCTTGGCCGTGATGGCTACTTGTTTTGACACAACGACTACGATTATGGGAGAGACTACCAGTAAAGAGGATCTATGGCTGTATCTTACAGTGACAGAGTGCTTGCAAGTCATCATATTATGCTTCTTTATTTGGTTACTGAGGAAATCGCAAAAGGAAGATGCAGAAGCAATCGATAACAATGTTATAACACTGTCAGATTTCTCCGTGGAAATGACAAGCCTGTCCTACTTGATCAACGATTCAAAGTACAAGGTTCAAGGTGAAGATGGTAAGATTTCAAAAAATAATGAACTCATTAAGGAAGATTTGAAAAAGCATTTTGAAGCTTACTTATCAACGTGTCGGCATATAGGAAATGATACGGAGTCGAAGGCGAAAAATAAAAAGATCCACGTCCATGAAATCAATTTTGGTAAAGCCGATGGTGCAATCATCCATCACAGAGTTCAACGAGGAAAAATCATAAAGAAGTTAGCACATATTGCCGGTGAGAAAAAAAAAGTTGAAAACTCAACGTCCAAAAAGAAAGAGGATAAAGTAAAAAATCTCAACCGAAGAGCAGAGAAATTAAATAAAGAGAAAACCAAGGTAGAGGACAAAATACTTGCTTTAGAGAAACGTCATAGCATTAACGACCCTATAAACGCATACATAACCTTCGCTACCACTCAAGGAATGATCCGATGCATCGACAATTATCCGCAACAAAGCTGTGCGTTTTGTTTCCAGCCATGCTGCAAAGGTAAAGAAGCCCTGGTAAACGGAAAGTATCGAGTGTGGCTTAATGTTGCACCGGAAGCTGAAAATGTTTGGTGGGAAAATTTAGCTGTCGGATCCAAGATGCGATCTGTCCGTAAGTTCATATCGTTCGTGATCACGTTGGGATTGTTGTTCGGTAGTATGGCCGGCGTCTCTATCGTGAAAGCAAGCAATGCCAGAAGGTCCAGATTATACCCACCTGTCGATTGCAAAACCCTACTCAGCAAGTACGACGGAAAAATTACGAAGGCGGATGTGGAGTTGGATGAAATGATGTTAAGTCGCATCGAAAGAAACTCTTCCGCAACTCGCATCGTAAATGGATCGACAATGGCTACTGAAACTGTTGTCACCAGTGAAATCAAGTTCGTTGACAAGGTCACTAAAGACTCGATATTGCAATGTTTTTGCACAAAGATAATTTCGGATCCTGTAACGTATGGCGATTTCCGATCTTCAAAATACTGGTTTAATCCGTATGAAGACATTGCAAACATATCTTTAGCAAATACGACTAAAGTACCTTACAGTGAAGACTACCCTAATGGGGACTGGTGCTACAAGTTTGCTCTAGATTTTGCTGAAATTCAAGCCTATACTATTGGTGGGGTCGTAGGGATTATTGTAATTAACATTATTTTAAAAGCGATTATGAAAATCCTGGTCAGATTTGAAAGGCCCCATAGTAAAAGTGAATACTCAGTGTCACTTTCTGGTAAGCTATTCATTGTGCAATTGATAAACACCGGCTTAATTTTGTTGCTTGTCAATGGTAATTTGAGTTCAATGGGCGTCGACAACGGGTATCTCGACGGCTTGCTATTTGGAGGCGATTATGAGGATTTCAATTCGCAATGGTACATATCCATAGGTTCTAGTCTTGTCCTCACCATGGTAATTAATATGTTGACACCCTTGTACTCTCCTATTGGAAATTGCGTTACTAGAGGATTAAAAAGGGCAAAAGACAGCGCGAAGTGCTGTTTGTGCTGTTGTCAAGATAAACAGTTTAGCAAGCAGCTGACGCAATCAGAGTACGAAAATTTATGGTCAGGTGGAGACTTTGAATTGCCAGCTCGGTACGGGGCTTTGGAAATGGTGTATTGGGTAACTCTTATGTACGGCAGCGGTTTGCCAATATTGTACCCACTGGCATTCCTCTACTTCTGTCTCGCCTATTGGACCGATAAATGGGCTATTACGAAGCTTTACGACAAACCGATACAAACAGACAAAAAAGTTGCAACAAGCGTGTCACAGAACATGCTGTATGCAGTTCTCTTACATATGATGCTGGCAACATGGAAATACTCAAATTCTAAAATTTTTAAGAGCATAAATATGATGGAGTATTTGATGGATGCATACGGCGGCGCACAAGCCCAAGACCTGGAAGGTATTACCGATGTAATCAGGTGCGGAACTGGTGGCAGCTTAAGATATGCAGCGACAAGAGTTGTGTTGACTGCACCACATATGTTTATCATATCCTTATGCATATTTCTTTATTTACTGATGTCGCGCTTTGTATTGCCATTGTTTGGAACGCTATTGTTTAAATTGTTTCCATGTATTGAGCTGTGCTTTAGTCATATGGAAGAGGATACAACGCTGACTGTAGCAGAAGCTGCCGAAGCCCAGAAGTTGCAAGGCGCACAAAGCTACGATATTACCAAAATTCGCCAGTACGCGAAATTGTTCGCATCTGCAGAAGAAAGTGAGCTACAAGAAGCCAGTCCGGAACTAGGTAAGGAAGCGGAAAGTGTGAAAAGTATTGAAATGGTATCAAACCCATTGTCAGCGGAGAAGTAGAAACCTTGCCTTTGCCGAACAGGAAAACATCCACAAACATTTAGTGTAGTTTTGACCTGTCAAGTTTTCTGCTGCATATGTGTTTGGTGTGTCTTCATAAAACGTAAAGCTTCATATATATATGTATGAGAGTATGTGACTCTTCTGTACTTACACTTATATCACATTAATGTTTACGTCCATCTAAATGCCAAATGCAAATGCACCACCCCTTTTTGCGTGCTTAGATCCTGAAACCAAACTCTCCTCCATTATCATCAGCACGCATCATCTGCCATTTGTTGTGTAATTCAGCGCAAACAAGTGAAGAAGTGCCGCGCTTTAAACTCTCTAACCCTAACTCTATCGCTCTGGGCTTTGGATGTTGGAATCACATAGGATAATCTTAAGTAAGGGAATCGCGTAGCAAACAGACAGTCCTGGAGAAGACAACAATCGTCTGATAAGATACCGTCTGCTTATCATACTTATTAGACTATAATTTTTTACTATTACTTTTACTGTGCTTCTATCATATTTTACACACAACATTCGTAGAATATTATTATTATTATTATTAGACTAATTATAATAAATAAAATTAATAAAAATAATAAATTGATAAAAATATAAAAAAAATATTATTTTTATTATTATTATTATTATTCCCATTATTATATTATTATTATTATTATTATATATATTATTTTGTTGTTGTGTGTTGTTGTTTGTTGTTGTTGTGTGGAGTAGGCGAACTCGACGAAGCAAATGCGTATTTGCCTGCGCGTACTGGAAATCGCAAGTCTCCTGTAGTCTTTGTTGCACCCTCGAGATTTTCGATCCCCCGGGGGAAAATCTTCTTCACGACTGGACGAACTTTTGTGGCTTGCAACGGCTGCAATGCTGGCCCCATTTTCTTACGAGGGCTCATCCTCTTACTTTGTATATAGCCGGAGGTTTCGTAGAAGTTGTTTTTTTGTCAACGTGAGTTTTTGTGTTTTTTTATATTTTTTCTCGCTTGCATACTCGGAGAGCCATGAGCGGACAGATACTTCAATAGAAAAATGCTTGCTTGAGGAGAAGGATGACTTGTGCTTGGTTGGCCGTAAGAATGAATATTACTATCGATGGTGTAATCTGCAAACTGTTGAGCGAATTCATATGACAGAATACGGCGCACAAGTTCCACGGGATACCCCTTGGCTTGTGATTGGTCGATACGCTGCAGAGCCAAGCAATGGCAACACGCAATTTTTTTTCAATGGGCGACTATGCCCAGAGACAAAGGAATCATACCATGCTGAAGTCATATTTACATGTTGCCCCAGAGGGAGAAAGAGAGATGACATTTTATCTATTGATGAAATTCGCTCATGTCTGTATATAATCGAGGTATGCACATCTTGTCACTGTGACGAGTCCTCTTTAACCATGATAAATGACAGGGAAATCAAGGAAACAGAGTCTACGTGGAGCGTTAAGTCAGAGAAGCGGACATCAAAGCAGCAAAATCATAGCAACAGTTTTGCGCAGATTTTAAATGAAGATGAAATTATGGATGGAGATGACGAAGTAAGTAGCCTCGGAGACAACACTGCAACCGGCGAACTGGATGAGGTGAACCAGCATATTGATGAAGAGATGGAGCAAACCAAAATCGAGCATGAGTTTCGCGCTCGAAAGGAAAAAGAACAGAAAAAAAAAGTAGAGGCTAAAAACGCAGAAGCCTCATTGAAGAGGGAGCAATGGGAAAAGCATACTGTTTATTTGGAACAGAAATCTAAGCGCGAAACAAAAAAAAAGGAAAGAAAAGAGCTGGAAAAGAAAGAAGCGAGGGAACTGGAAGAGCATGCCAGCCCCATAAACGAGAATGATAGGATTGAAGGAAAAATTGAAGGCACAAGAAACCTTAGGGATCTTGTTAATAATATCAATCGAAAATCATTAAGAGATCGGGTGAAGCGGATGTTTTATCATGGATACAAGAATTATATGTCAAAAGCTTTCCCGATGGATGAGTTATCACCTATCTCATGCGGTGGCAGTGTGCAGAAGCAAACCGGCGGCACAATGTTGACGCTAATCGATACACTGGATACTTTGGTTGTTTTAGGTGACTACGAAGAATTTGTCAAGGGTGTTCGAATAGTCTCTGATATGGCAAGCTATGGACTTGATCAAAACGTTTCGGTATTTGAAACGAATATTAGGATTCTAGGCGGTTTGCTATCTGCTCATGTTTTGGCATTGGACAGGCGCCGTTTAGGAATTACCGAGGCCTTTCTTAATACCTCACCACATTTGCCTTACGACGGTAAGTTGCTCGATTTAGCCTTGGATCTTGGCAATAGGCTGATACCAGCATTTGATACTAAAACTGGGATACCTTATGGAACAGTTAATTTATTAAAAGGCGTCCCACCAAAAGAAACCCCCATTAGTTCGTTGGCTGGGGCAGGTACACTCTACCTGGAATTAGGACTTCTGTCGTCGTTAAGCAAGGATCCCAAGTATGCTGAAGTTAGTCGCCGTGGTATAATAGAGCTATTCTCTCGGCGAAATAAAAAAACGGACTTATTTGGAGCTCATATTGATACGAAAACAGGGTCCTGGACGGAAGCACACGCAGGCATTGGTAGTAATGCTGATAGTAAGTTGCAAACTAAAGCGCGACGTCGCCAATTTAATGCCCAGCTCCAGAGGCACTAACTAACGATCTTGTTCTATGATACAGGTTTCTATGAGTATTTACTGAAATGCTACATTCTTTTTGACGACGTTGATTTTTTTTACATGTTTCGTGAAGCATACGATGCAATATTGGTGTATCTAAAGGAAGGTCCATGGTACAGGGATGCTCGAATAAGTGATGGAAAAAACGTTCGAACACAATACAATAACTTGCAAGCGTTTTGGCCAGGCCTGCAAACAGATATTGGCCACATATCCGACGCAGTGGATAGTTTAAACGTCGTACATTCCCTATGGAGGAAATTTGGATTTACTCCTGAGCACTATGACTGGAAAAAACGACGTTTAATTGGCTCGAGCGGCCGCAGGGAATACCCGTTACGCCCAGAAATGGTGGAATCAATTTACCATGTGCACGAGTACTTCAAAGCGCATGGAGACGAAACAGTGGCTTCTTCATGGATAGAGGCTGGAAGAGTCGTTCTTGAAAGTCTTGAAAAGACCAGGGTGACGTGTGGCTACGCATCTGTAAAAAATGTTGAGACTACAGAATTGGAAGACAACATGCCATCCTTCTTTTTGAGCGAAACACTAAAGTATTTATACTTGCTTTTTGACAGCGACGAAAATCCATTTAGCAGCTCTTCCGTGATTCCTTCCAATAAAAAAAAAAGTTTCGTGTTTTCGACAGAGGCCCATATTTTTGATATCGAAGCAGGGCAACAAATTAATTTTGAGGACCCAAACTATCAAGCAAACGTATATTCGAAGAAAAAAGAGGATTTGAGGGTGAGCAATGTTATATTTCAAAGTGCCCTGACTTGCAAGTCCCGACCTTGGTGGGAGAGGGCAGAATTAATATTCAATGCGCCTGGAGTAAAAACAGGCAAATCCGTTTACCAAGGGACAGGATTGGGGAAGAAATTTTTGGAAAATTTAAAAGAGGAACCTCCATCTAAGAACAGCGTTGTGGACGGTAGTTCTGATGGGAGCAAGGCGATGCATCTTGAGATACCTGACCTTGGTTCATTCGATATAGAAGCATTTCCTGGTGGGTTTCAAATATTCAATCATAACGATAATTTGTTCATCGACATAGCCAATTTAGGTGGAGAGCCCGTTATGATTTCGGAAGGCCATCATTTTGATGATGTAGATACACGGAATAGCGAGACTTTTGGGAAAACAGCAACATGGTTCCATTACAAAGATGGCACAAGTAGACAATGTTATCTGGCATCAGACGCCACAAATCGTCATTACAGCTGTTCACCAAGTGCCTTTGGAGAATTCGCAATCCAGCCATTTCATATTACTGGCGTTCTCGTGCGACCAAAAGGTGATCCCGAAGGATGCAACGATTTTGTCAACCCTGAGCGAATCGAAGGGAAAATTGTGTTGTTGCTTCGTGGTGGGTGCTTGTTCGAAGAGAAAGCATTATATGCCCAGAAAGCAGGAGCCATTGGAGTCGTCATAGGCTTGATAAATAAAAACGATAAGCTATTTGTCATGGCAGGGATTCAAGACAGCACTGGAATTAGTTCTAGCGAATCGTTGGCGGCGGAAGGGCGTGACCTGAATGCACCTGAACATACCTTGTCAGAAGAAGAGGTGAAGGACTACAATCGTGATTTAGCGAAAGTGAAAAGCTTGATAAGTTTTGGCACAGACAGCAGCGAAAATGGAAATAAGAAAATCAGCGAAGGGTTAAAAATTATGATTTCTAATCTGGTAGACAATTTGAAAAGCGATAAGTTACCAATGAAGGCAAAAAAAAATGTAGTGGATCTAGCACTGCAGATCCTATCGCTGGACCCTGATAAACCGCTGACACCAAAAATATACGCAGATATAATGGCTGGTATCAAAGCAAATCAGGTGTACGCAGGATGGGGGATTCCGAAGGGTGAAAAAGGCAACGATGACTCTACCGTTGCGGGACCAGCAACTAAAATTCCAGTTGTTCAAGTGACATTTCAAATTGCTCGCCAGTTACGTGCCTTACTTACTGCATACAGCGACGTTGACGACCGCCCAACAATTACGATGGCGAATGTGTTGCCGGCTAAAGTACCAGAGAAAATTAGACATAAGAATATGGCAATTCTTAAAGGTAATGCAACTTATATAGATCTGATTACGCGTGGCGAATGGGGTGTCAATTTGAATCTGAAGGAGAACGAGTGGCAGTTGGGAATAACAAAGAGGGTTGGTCAAGTTGAACTATAGAATCTCCGCAAAGAGTGTGCAGATATTACTTCCAAATGGGATAGGATTAAATTTATTTAAGACGATGTACGATATAATAAAAAACTCTCACTAAAAACACATACATTTTCTAGTTTCTAGTATCACTAAAAGATAAAATATAAACTTCTTTGCATGCGTTTGTACTCCCTAAATGTTAAGATATTGTATTTTAAACAGAAGATGTATATAACTTGCACTGACTACATGCAAACGATGGTAACCTAAAGAAATGAATACACGGCAAAATGACTTGGGCAATTTAGGATTGATACAAAGATTCAAATCACGCTACACCACTGAAAGCCCAGACCACTACCAATGTACATTTCTTATTCCGAGGGATACAAAGCAGAAATAACAAAGTTGCTTGGAATCCTTGAAAGATTGGGCGGTCGAAGTCCACCGGTTTCAAAGGATTTTCCGATTGTAGTACCAGCCGTATGCTGTGGTGACATAGGCTGCGATCCAGTTGGCCCCGCTCCAAACATTTTGACATAAATTGCAATCGCAACGAGCCAGTAAATGTAGTTTTTGTACGTCCAGTTGGACAATAATGGTTTGTCTCCACGCGTATAAATTGAGTCCATTGCACTTAGCTGACTCTTTACAGATTTGTAAGCTGAATCTGCCTGCCCATTTCCATGTTTCCAATGCCACATGACAAAGCCCCACATAATTGTGAACCAAATGTACTCACCGCGCCTTCTACCATTGTAGTTATTCGGTATAATTTTATTTGGAAAGTTCTTTACGCACCATATAGCCACAGCATACATACATCGTATACCAATAGCCATATTCATTTGCGTCTTTAGAGAGTCCAGACCCCCAGACTGTCCAATCTTAGCCGATGTCGAAGTACTGACCATTCTATAATGAAAAACGTCCCAAACAAAAACTAGATTTGATGATATCATACCAGCCAAAAAAGTATGCCATTGACTTGCCACTCCCCATTCTGGGACAGCTCCACGGGCAAGAGCTGTAAGAGCACTAAGCCCGTTTTCTGATATTTTAAATAGCAAGGCAATTCTCGCTAATATCCACCCGTGGTCCCATACTTGTGGTAGCGAAAAACGCAGCATTTCTTGCACGCTTCTAGCGCGCCGGTTCGGGTCTGGGAAAAAGAGCGAACGCATGAGTCCCACTACAGCATAAGGTAGACGCGTTGCGACACCGAAAAACAAACCCTCCCTCAAAGCGCGAATTAACTCCCCAACAGGTCCGTCGCTTTCCAATATTGGTATTTGTGCAACCATGTTCCTCACAAAGTCATCTCCGGGTAGATCACTGCTCTCCATGGTCTAATGAAACCCTAGATGCTTTCAACAGGAATACAGTTGCGTCTATTCTTTGGTTAAAGAAACTGCTGATATAGTATTTGTATGGCTCCTCCATGCACTCTAACCGAGATGAAGGTATGAATGCTTCGTCGAATCTTCACGCCATTCTTCCTCTCCTCCTCCCTCCTCCTCTTCTTTTTCTCAATAATTATTAGTATTATTATTATTACTACAACAACATTAATAGTAGTAGTAATATATATTTTTGTTTATGTTAATTAATATCCCCTAGCATATCCTATTACTAATTATTTATGTAAATTGAAATAATCCGTAATAAAATAATGATGAAAAAAATTATCAATCAATAGCATTGCATTATCATTAATAAATATCAATAAATCGATTTGAACTAATTTATAATGCTCATCATCGCCGCTACACATCATCACTCATGATAAAAGGATGAGTAGTAATATAATATTGGTAGACTACACTATCTACTACATTGAAAGACTGTGGGACTTTAACTTAATTAGGCCTTCAATACCGTTATGTCGTGTCATAGAGGTCGTTGCTACGACTGCATTTACACTGGGAATGACAATACATACAGTGTAGTGACACTACTGCATCGTCTCTCTCCTCTTCTTCTTAATTATATTATTATTATTATCATCTCATCTCGTCGAGTGTTTTTGTTGCTATTTATTATTTTTTTTTTATATATTTTTATATTATAATTTACATTTCATCATCGCATCACGTTGGCGTTCGTTGTCGGCGACGCTTGGCAATGCGAACGGGTCATCATCCAATTTCGAACGCTAGAGGAGACCGCGTCT
>LT658690.1:0-16819 GCA_900128575.1 Stramenopiles sp. TOSAG41-1
AGAGGAGAGCAGGAGAAGAAGGGCAGCAAGTTCCCGGCCCATCATTACCATCATCAAAAATCACATTCTTCTTCATATAATAATATAATAATATATGTGTTGTTGTTGTTGTTATTGATGATGATGTAGTAGTAAATAATATATAATAATAATAATATAATAAGAGTAGAGTTAGAGTGCTCAATGATGGTGTTTGATTGATAGGTAATGATAAAGTGTCTACATGTACATTGTTTCTGTACTTGGGGACATGATGGCTCTTCTTGCTATGCTGTAGACGGATTGATTATTATAGTTATGAGAATAATAATATTTATTATGGTATAATAATACTAATAATAATAATAATAAGAAGAAGAAGCCTTCTGTCTGTCTCTTCTCTTTCCTCCTCTTCTTACTTACTTATTAGTAGAGGTAGGTAGTTATTGATATATGAAAATAAAGTATTATAATAAAAATCAGAGGTAGGTAGTTATTGATGTTGTGATCATATAAGTATCTTGATAGGGAACATAGCCTTTACTTCATATATTATGAACATAATAAAGTATAATAATAATAATTACAATAATAAAAATCTCTATTATTAATCTCATTAGTATAGTATAGCTATTATCACTGTCGTCTATCAATCAGTGTAGGTTGGTTCGTCATCATCATTATTAATTATACTAATACTACTACTACGTCCTCCTTGTTATTATTATTATTATCACTATTTATTATTATTCTACACTTCTTTTTTATTTATTATTATTATTCATTATTTTTCATCAGCAGCAAAAAAGTAGCGATTCAAACGCCTCGACACCCCCTGGGACGACGGAGATTGCTCCCCGCCAGGCATGGCGCAGTGGGATTCCGCAGGACTAGTAGACACTTGGCGCGCGGAGCGTCGTCCTGAAAGATGCCGTTGAAGTACGCGCTCAGGGGCTCGGCCCTTGGCTGGGGACGGGCGGGCCAACGCGCCGGTGTGCCCCGACGTGCGAAGGGGGGCACGCTTTCGATCAGAGCGTACCGCGTGTACAACGACATTCCAGCGCCACCGGCGTCGCACCACGTTACCAAGTCCATCGTGTGCTTCCGGCACGGCGATCGGTCGGCCTCGCACAACTTGTTCGAGCCAGAGTCTGAACTGGCCGTGCAGGAAGCCTTGGCATGGTCGCTTGAACTGCCAACGAAGGCCCAAGAGAAACGGCTGCACCAGCTAGCCCCGGTCGAGCGCATGGAGAATACGCTCCTGCCGCGAGACGCGGAGCTGGGCGTGTTTGGTAAGCTCACTGTCAGGGGCATTGATCAGGCGCAGAAGCTGGGCGAGTGGCTTAGAAGGCAGTACATTGCCAAGAAGACGCTTCCTCGCCCCAACCAAGAGGTCATCACGTGCTACTCGAGCAACTACTCCCGCACCATAATGTCTGCCCAGAGTGTTTTGCAAGCTATGCTTGGACGAACCTTGCTGGACGGTAACAAAGTCAAAGTAAAAGTATGCTCCCAGGAAGACGAGTTTATAAACGTGTACCCATTTTTGCAACGGCTGCAGAAGCTTATGTACGACGCGGCGAACAGGGCCGACGGCCCCATCGTGAGCGCCGACAAGGCGATGGTGTCTACCCGAGACGCACTGAGCAACATGCTGCCGGCTTTTTCCTTCAACCTAAGGCGTTTTTCGTGGCTGACGTTCCAGGACCACTACCACTGCCGACTCGGCAGGACGTGGCCGCACGTTGCGGCTGCGGAGTCAACGCCTATAGTTCGAATCAAAAGTCTTTTTGACGAGTCTGACGTGGGCAATGATACGTACTTGACGAAGAGCGAGACGCGCCAGCTCTTGCGGAAGCTGAGCGACTACGTCACGGACGAGGATTGCGATAAAATTTTTGAAACCATGGACACAAACGGCAACGAGATTGTAACGTATGAGGAATTCGTAGCGTTTTGCCAGAAAGGTTTTCCGTTGGTCGGGGCACTGGACAAGGAGCAAGCGATGTGGAGCAGCCGAAGCGCTGTGGAACGCCATGTTGTGAAGAGGTTCGAGGCGTGGTATGGCTCGGGGGAGATACTGCACCACGCCATTGGAAGGCTCGTCAGGCGCATAAATTCCATCTTGCTGGACGGGGACAGCGAGCAAAGCAATATTGTACATAACGCAGGCGCGCTGGATTCTACCACCAGAGTGACTCTAATCTCGGGGCACGATATAACAGTGATGCCGCTGCTTTACGCCGTTGGCGGTTGGAAGGAGGGGGAGGACGATTGGCCCAACTACACGAGCACTGTCGTCTTTGAATTGCTGGAGCCGCTCGAGGAAGGGACGAAGTACGTGCGTGGATTTTACTACCCTGGCGTCCTTTCGGAAAACGACAAGGCGGGAGACATTCAAATGCGGGAGATCATGTTCGGGGACGATGAAGGCATCCACCCGCTTGGCAGGCGCAGGAAGCACGTTCCGTTGGCGGACTTTGTGAATTTGCTTGGTTGATTGCTTGCTGTCTGTCCGTGTCGACAGCTACTACTGTGGTGGTGTGTCGACATCATGATGATATATACTACAACATAATAATGATGATATGATGATAATAATAATAATAAATAATTAATAAAAAATAAATAATAATAATAATAATAAATAATAATAAAAAATAAAAAAAAATAAAAAAAAATAATAATAATAATTATTGTTGTTGATGATGGCTGGTTGTTTCTTTCGTTGGGCCACGACGCGTGCGTGCCTCATCACGACAAATCCAGACGGGGCAGTCGCCTTTTTGCTCGCTCCGTACCCGAACGAACGCTCCACGGATGGCCAGCGCTGCTCTACCTTTGCGATCTTGGGTTAGATCGCGGGTACCATGCGCAAGGGGGGTCCTTGCCACCCGAAGGCACCACAGTGCCCTCTCCATGACGCAGCACGACGACTCCGACGAGGTACAGCAAATTCGACAATCCGTGCAGTCCATCTGTGCTGATTTTCCTGGAGAATATTGGAGGGAACTCGACAAGGTTGAAGCGTACCCTACTGACTTTGTGAAGGCTATGACAGATTCTGGGTTCCTAGGCATATTGATACCAGAGGAGTACGGTGGAAGTGGGCTCGGCCTGAAGGAAGCCACTGTCGTTTTGGAGGAGATCCACCGAGCCGGCTGCAACGCTGGCGCTGCACACGCGCAAATGTACATTATGGGGTCCATCTTGCACTCTGGAACGAAGGAACAACAGGGGCGCTACTTGCCTAGAATTGCATCTGGTGAACTGCGCCTGCAAGCATTTGGCGTAACGGAGCCAAACAGCGGGACGGACACGCTGTCGCTTCAAACGAAGGCAACGCAAGACGCAAACGGTGATTGGCTGATCAATGGGTCGAAGATGTGGACGAGCCGGGCCGAGCATTCTGATTTGATGCTGGTGCTCGCACGAACCGGTGACGGTAGCGAACCGCGCGGGAAGCAGCTCACGACGTTTTTGGTCGACATGCGCGATCAACCTGGCCTGGAGATAAAGCCGGTGAAGACCATGATGAACCACAGTTCCACAGCAGTGTTTCTCGAAAACGTTGTGGCGAAGAAGGAGGACGTCATCGGCGGTGTTGGTGGGGGGTTCAAGACCATTTTGAAAGGGATGAACGCAGAACGGGTTCTCATTGCGTCGGAGTGCATCGGTGATGGTCGCTACTTTGTGGATAGGGCGACCGAGTATGCCAGCGAGCGCGTCGTGTTTGGCCGACCAATAGGCCAGAATCAGGGCATCCAGTTCCCCATTGCCCAAGCCTACTGCGAGCTGGAGGCGGCGGCGTTGATGGTGAACCTGGCCGCGGAAAAGTTCGACCGTGGGGAAGACATAGGCGCAGAGGCAAACATCAGCAAGCATCTTGCAGCAGAAGCCTCTTTTAAGTGTGGAGATGAGTGCATACAGACCTACGGTGGCTTTGGTTTTGCCCGGGAGTATGACATCGAACGAAAATTCCGCGAGACTCGCCTGTACCGAGTCGCGCCAATCTCCACGAACTTGGTTCTCAGTTATGTTGGCGAGAAGCTGTTGAAAATGCCTCGCAGCTACTGATATAAATATGTATGTACACACGCGACTGGGCAAGGGCCAAAGTATGTGTGCGCACACGATCTGATGACTAAAGTCATTAGATTCATATACACACACATGTATAATTTTGTATGCCCCAGTACGTAATTTATGATATATGTGTTTTTTTTGAATTTATAAAACAAAAAAAATGTGCTTTATAAAAAATTGTAGTGTACTCTTTGGGTTCTTTCGATAGTGTAGTTGGTCACGTAGTAAGAGAGTCATGTGAATATAATTTCTTCTTCGTGTCGTGTTTTCAGGGGGAATGAATTTACATATACTTCTCTATATATTTACTATATATGTGTGTTTTTATCGACAGTAAAAAGCAAATGTGTAGTTCCATTTAGGTTCTTTGGATTAAGTTAAATACTAGATATAAAATATGGTCCTGAAGTGTTCGCGGCGCGAAGCTTTTTATTCCTTCGCGCCTGGTAGCGCTCCCTAGACCTCTCCTGCTTTCAACCCTTACGTAGACTAGATAGTATATATATCCTCGTCGCCGTCGTCGTCTGGTTCCTCCACTGCATTAACTCTTTGTTTTGGGGAGAGATCCGGCCACAAGCCTCCCCACTTTAACTTTCGCGAACGTCTGTAAAGCAGTGGGACGATGCGGTTGTACTTTTTCGTAATCGTGAGTGTCTCCAACTCGCCTCTGTTGGTGCACAAGTCGAGGATAACGTGCGATTTGCGCTTTCGCGGGGGGAGGACTGCACGGCCATAGATATTCAAAGCGTCAGTTGCTAGACCTTGAAACAGCCCGTTCCGATCGCTGCTACTATTCTTGCGCAAGATCAGGTACGAAAAGTATTCCATCTTGTAATGTGCAGAGTATGGAGTTTCGACACGAATGGGAAACCTGCACATCATGTCGCCTGGCCCAACGCCGCCGCGTGCCATGGGACACTCCGCCATGTGCGTGCAGGGCGCCACAATGTCTGCGCCAGGCAAAGAAAAGTCTATGCTTTGTTCTTTTGGCGCATGGTCCCTGCGCGATCCTTTTGCTGGCGATCCCCCGTCGTCGGCAATGGCCGCGTCCCGCACGCGTGAAACAACACCGAACCCGCCCGGAGTTGCTTTTTCGATGACAACCAACACACCGTCGTTGGACAGTCTCTCCCAGCACAGCTGCACGGCCGCATCTTGTGCGTTCGCCGACGCCATGTCGTCCAAGGTGTAGGACACAACGGCCATGTCGAAATCCTTCCGATGTTTCTCAAAAACATCGCGGATCGACGGGTACCACGAGATGCAGCGGGACAAGTGCTTGAGCGGCCGGCACAGCTCCTTGCCTATGTCCTGCATGGCTAATGACTCTTCGACGCAGGTAAAGTGTATCGCGTCGTTGTCAGTGGCCTGGGCAGGGGCATGTTCCGGGTCTTCTGTCGCCCTCGCAAAGCTGCCGTCGTCGTCGAAGGCGTAGTTTATAGCCCATTGTGTTTGGCCTGGGCCGGCCCCAAAGTCTAGAACGCGCGTGGGCCTGAACTTCGGCAACCTCTCTTTCAACTCGCCGTAAATGTGTTCCTGGACAGAGAACACCGGGCCAAATCGAAACGCCGTGTACGCCGCCGCTTCTTTGCGCCCGTACAGGATGTTTGGGTTGAAGGACGGCGCGTCATCGTTGGCGGCGGCGGGGCCAGGCTCCTCGCCGGGCTTTGCCAGAAGCGCATCGTAGTCGCGCTGCAGGGCTTCCAACGAAGTCGGCAGCACGCGCTCGAGCGAGTACTTTAAAAAGTTTGGGAGGAGCCTCACGGTCGCCATGTGCTACGGGACATGGGTGGCGGGAAAAGACGGTAAACGCGGAGTAGAACAATGCCACAGTCGACGAGGGGAGTGGCGTGCTGGAAAGGCGAAGGGTAGAACAGTGTCGAGGCGCGGCGGGGGTGTTCTCTTCTGAAGAATTAAATAATAATAAAATATAAATAAGTCCTGGTGTTCAAACTCAGTCCATTCTCGGACTAACTCCGCCTAACTCCTCTCCCTATCATATTTAGTATTCGTTACGTATGGTTGGCACCATACTTCCTCTCATACTAAATTTAATAGGTCAATAAGTGAAGCGGAGTAAGTCCGAGAATGGACTGAGTTTGAACACCAGGACTTATTAATAATAGCGTTTTTTCACTTTAAACTTGTAAATAGTAATAAAAATTAGCTATAAATGACAAAAAAAATGACACGGAATAACAAAAATCGTCTTTTTCTGCAATTTTTTGCAACGTAAATTACTTCTACATTTTTTCTAATTTTTTTTAATTATTTTCTTACTTTTTTGCTCACATTTTATTTATTATTTTGACAAAAAATATGCTATTAATCTCTCTTCATACAAAAAATAATTCGATTCATATTTTATATTCTTTTCTAATACAAAGACTAATAATTACAATTTCTACATATTATCCATCTTATAGTATCATATTGTCCTATCAATGTTACCGTTTTTTTCTTCCTCGTTTTTAAAAAAAAGAGGGGACTATAAAATTATTTTTTTCAATTATATTCCATTATTTTTCACTAACATTACCGTCTACACCACCACCACCAGTTATCCGTAGCACTACTTACCCTTTGTTAATATTGATTATCTTTCGTGACCACACCAACACCTCATACACCTCATACGCCTACATGCACATCAACAAACCTCGACGGCAAACAAAAAAAAACACGACGGCAAAGCAAAACAATATGACACCTTCCAGCAGACGCAGACAGAATCCGAAAGGAATTAGCGACGATGCTGTTGATATTCTTAAAAACTTTAATCAAGGTGGTTCACGCCATCTTGATATGGAAGCATTCGAAAACCTCACGGATGTGGGCGAAGAAGATGAAAAAATGTACGTGGCTAAAAAACTTTGCAAAACTTTGACGAATAAGAAATCGAGCGGAATAGGAAGTTTTTATAGTTTAAATATGATTGATAAGCGACGAGACTATCAAGACAAGAAACTCAGAGATTTAACAATTGTTGATGATATGACGCTTGCCGAAGTTGTTAATGCCGAGAACAAAATTGATGACGTAATTCAATATTTAACCATCAAAAGACAACAAAACCTTGACAACGAGGCTGAACGTAGTCTCAGCAGTCTAAAGCAATGGTATAAATCCAATAAGACTAGTCGAGCGAAAGAACGAGCAATTAATAAAATTCAAGACCTTGAAAAAAATATAAATGAAGTAAAAGGAAGGTTGGATAGCGAGACCAATGAGATGGTTAAAAGCATATTTCGTGATAATTTGAGCAAATTCGAACGACAACTTGAAAAAGCAAACAAAATGTTTATCAACAATTATGGCTCGTCGTCGAGTCCTACGCTAAATCGACAATTATCGACGACCATAAATTTGCTTCAAGAAGATGCTGACAAAACGTCGCAGAATGCTGTGCTACGACAGAAAAAAGTTTGGCGATTAAAAATTGAAAGAAAGGATGACTTCGAATCATTTTTTGACGTGGAATCATTGCAACGCACTTCTTCAACTCAAAATTACTGTTTGATGAGAAATGAAATCTTGACCTGTGATAATGATGGCAAAACGATTAAATGTGGGCGATTTAATGACAATAAGTTTAAAGTCAAATGCGATAATGGAGTGTCTGCAATTGTAAAACGTTGGTTTAACTTTGAACTCAACAAATCATCTCCAACAAAGACAGAGTATTTTGTGTCGGAAAAACGTGAGGTTTTTAAGATTGAAGTGGTGAGCGAAGTATGGCGTGGATTTAAAGTTGGCGAATTCAAACATGGAAAATTCACAAAACATGAAGAAGAAAGTGATGCAGAGTCTTATTATTCGGCGAATGGTACTGATATTCTTGAAAGCCAAGAAGATGCAGATAAAAGCGAAGATGACAAAAGTGATGAAGAAGACGAATATGAAGAAGATGACGGTGCTAAAAATAAGAAAGGACGCTTACTAAGGAAGGCAATAAGAAAAGGGTTAAAAACCAAAAGAAGGAGAAAAGACGATTATATAAGTGATGATTCGCAAGAACATAAAAGTGATGACAATGAAGACGATGACGAATCTCAAAAAAAATCGAGGAAAACGCCTGAGAGCAAAACAAGAAAAAGTAAGAATGCGTCATCGAGAAAAAAAAGAAGAAGACACTGACTAGTTTATCGTCCTTTTTATTGCGAACGACAACAAGCTATTGTGTGTAATATTTAATAATAATCTACATTGAATTATTTTCATAATATGCTTTTAATCTCTCTTCGAATAAAAAATTATTTGGTGAATAAAATGTAGAAAAGTACTTTGCGAACTTGCATATAATGTATTATTTTGTTTCTATTATTTTGATGATAAAGCGACGCCTAGCATACAAGCTTTATTACTATAATCTACCTATGTGCTATTTCGAGGATAATTTATAATAAATAATATGAGGATATTTTCTACTGTACAAATGACCTTTTTCTATATTTTTTATTTGTTTTTAATTTTTTTTGAAGAGAGAATAAATCTACATTGTATGTAATTTTCTAAAATGCTATAAATCTCTCTTCGAATGAAATAAATAAAATTGCAATAATTTTCATTATTTGCGATATTTGCGGTTTTAAAAAAAAGTATATTAGAAATTTTTTTTTTGTTCGAAATATTATCAATATTTATTATAAATAAATACCTCCGTAGGACTTTTTAAAAATACCGCAAGTTTTGCAAGTTTTGATAATGTTTGTAATAAAAGGGCGAATGCTTATCATACATACTTTCTTACTATAATCTACCTATAAGCTAATTCGATGATAATATATGATGAAAAATATGAGATTTTTGTTAATTTTGCTTTTAATCTCTCTTTAAAGATAAATTATTTTGTATTAAATTTGTAGAATCATTTATTTTTTTATTCGATTTTTTGCTAATATTTTTGAGCCGTTTTTGTTATACCACTTACTCTTTATTTTCCTACCTTTTTTGCGTGTCAAGCACATTGTTTCTGCAGTATTTTTATAAAATTATTTAAAAAATTGATTTAAAAAAATAATTTTATATTGAAGTAATTATTAAGAGTTATGCCTCAAACTAAAGTTAAAAAAATATTAAAAGTTGTTCGAAAAAAGGAAAACCAAAAAAAAGAACATCAACCAACACAACCAGCATACATAAGAAACCTAGATCCATTAGATAATCTTTTAAAATATATTGCTAATAAATGTATTAAGAAAAAATGGTATAGACAAGGTAGTGTTTATCATAATTTTACTTATAGAGAAATAAAATTGTTTAATGAAATATGGGGATTAGATGAAAAGGATTATTTAGTTGATGGTTGGGCGTTCCTAGATAAAGATGAGGACTTAAGAAATGGCGATAAATTTTCAGGTGTGATTCGTTTATATTCGAGAGACTGTTGTAATCCAAAATGGGTTTTCGCAGTTGATAAGAATAATTATTTCACTATAGATGAATGTTAATAAGTATACATACTTAGCAAATATAGAAAAACTAAATTAAAAAAAACAAAAATATCTACTACTTATAAAATACTTAAAAATATTTATATAATTTAGTTTTTTTTTGAGTCATCTTAATTAAATTTTGTCTTAATGAATAAAATCAAATCAATTTTATCGAAGCAAAACATATTATTCAAGTTCCCAATGCCATTAGGTGTTGTCAGGCATTTCATCACCTTGTTTCAATACATCTATTCTACCCCTAGGTCAGTCACCTTGTTTCTGCACTATTTTTATAAAATTATTTAAAAAATTGATTTAAAAAATAATTTTATATTTAAGTAGTTATTAAGACTTATGGAAAAATTAAATATCGAAGCAAAACATATTATTCAATATCTTCACAGCAATTGTAGCACTTATTTGAAACAACAACCTGTGCATCCGACAGATAAAAAATGGAGTATTGCTGACTTATTTCTCAGGCAGTTTTTAAACAATTATTCTGACGGTTTTGGCGTACATAACGTAGATAAAGTATATTTCTACCTTCTTAAAAAAAAATCACTTTTAATAAAACACAACTTAATAAGCAAAAATGGATTTAATAATAGTGGTTGGCCATTATGGAAAGATTATGATTTTGAATCAAAAAATGCTAATGCTGAAAGTATTGCGATGGCAAAAATTATTCATCATAGTATATCTAAAAATCTAAAATCATATAAAAAATAAAATAAAATTGAAGAAATTATAGCCTTACTTCTTCCGCATTCCAGCACCTTGCTTTAACACATCTATTCTTGCACCTAAGTCAGTAACAAACTTTGTGATAGAAGCAAATGTAGGACTGTCTTTAAATATGGATTTTGTGTCCTGTTTCACAAATTTATAAATGCTTTCGTTCCCTAATTTATTACCTTTTAGAATTCCCATTAAAAAATCTTGACAATTATTTGTATAACCATTATAGGGCAAGAATTTCTTACCCATTTTTCGTTTAGTATTTGCCATCAATGTATTTAGTGTCAAATCTTTATTCACAGAGACCAATTTTGACTCCGCATTTGATTTTACTCCTGTTAACTCGAAATTTATAACTTCGTTCTTTTCTATAAGCACATTAACACCATTTTTTAATACGACTATCATGTATAAATGATAGAGTTTGTCATACGGTAACTTTTTTGCTTTTTTGCTAAATTCACCGAGACTCACCACGTCCATTGCTAGTTTTGTATAAGTACTAAGAGGTGACCTAGCTACCTGAATGTAATCTATTTTTTCATTTCCATATTTTTTTAGAATATTTCTAACTTTTGGTGGTAAGTCTTTTCTACCAAAAATAAGTGCTTTTATATTTTTAAAAATACCCTTGCCTTGTTTTGATTTTGTGCAATTTTTACATTTTTTCATACTTTTTTTCATTTTATATATAATCGTTATTAAAAATTATATATAAATTTAAAGCATGTCTGATACTAATTTTTCTAAAATATTGTCATTTTTTTTGCTATTCTTATCGAATTTTGCAAGTATATCAATCGGCGATATACCTTTGTCACGCATTTTAATGTAGTAATAGCAAAACCAACCGCAGTTTTGACTATTCTTATGTTGAAGTTGAGTAGTATTGTATAGAATGTTAGGTTTAACAAATTTCAGTTTTTTCGAGATGAGAGATGAAGGAACAACACCGAAACTGTCCATATACTCTATGTACGGTTCTTTAATATCATTATAAAAACAAACCCAGTGTGAGCCTTGTTTGTCTTTAGTATGAAGATTAATAATTCCACTACATCTTTTATTTCTTAAAATGGGTATTGTATCGTGAGAGAATACTCCCATAAAGTGCTTATTACCTTTAAAAAGTTTTGCTAATTGAAAATTAGATGTTTCACCAAATTTTATCTTTTTCCTAGTAACATTAGACCGCTTCCTTTTTTTCCTGTCAATTGTTTTATCGCTTCTTCCGTTGCCATACTGATAAGCACTGGAGCAACTGCCTTTGCCACAGGTGCTAGTGCTTTGGATGCTAATCTTGCTCCTAATTTCGCCTTGCTTAATGCCATTAATCCTGCTTTTGCCACCATCGCTCCACCTTTTTGTGCTTTTTTTTTTGGCTTTTTTTTTTTGTTTTTTGAACCTTTTGGTCTGCCTACAGCCTTTTTTCTTCCAGGTTTTTTACACTTACACTTTCTTTTTTTTGCCATTTACTATACAATTACTAAATATTTAAAATTAAAAACGATTTACATTAAATTGAATTCCTTTCTCTATACCTTCTTCGCCTAAAACTGGTTGTCTGCGTTTCGGCACTTCTCCACTAAGATATTGGATAAGCAAATTACCTAAATCAAATCCAGCTCCTTTAAATAGCTTTTTTTCATTTTTTACCTTCCTTTTTTTATTAGCTTTTTTTCTATTTTGAATTTTTTTTTTATTCTTGACTTTTTGTCGTTTTTTTACCTTTTTTTTCACTTTTGTTGTAGTTTTTTTTCTATTTTGTTTTTTTTTTTTATCAGTTTTTTTCATTTTATATATTTTAGATTTATTTTAAATATATAAAATTACAATAATTGAAGACTCAAATTATTTGCTGAACCTGTAACAGTTGCTTCCCTATCAGAAAGTATAAGTACATATACATGCATATTATTCCCTGCCTGACTACGACGACCTCTAAAGGCTATGTCTGCTCCACCGTTCACATTATAAACTGCTTTTTCAACTTGCTTTGTAAGGTCAAAATGATAAATTGGATAAAGATTGGTGTAATCTGTCCTCGAAACAACACTTCCAGTTTCCGAATCACCAAATTTATTCTTATATTCTTCAAACATTTGATATGCTCGAGCGACATTGCGACTTGCTACAGGGTAACTAACTTCAAGTTTTTCTTTTGGAACTTGAACAGAATTTATACGTAATTCTGCCTCAGTCAGATTTTCATTTGTGAATATGCAGTTATTTTGAGTTTCTGTGTCGTCAACAGCAGTCGGTTGAAATGCTACAAAAATATGTGTTGGATTAGTCAAACTAGTAGTCACACGATATTCAAAATTTAAATCTGTTCCTGGAATTGCACTAGAGCGATACATATTTCGTGCTTCCCAATTCATAGGCATTGCCATTCCTTGATTTAGTTTTGTTTCAATGTTAACAATTGCTTCCAAAGAGGGTTTGACAACACCTACCCATAGGCGTATTTTTTCAATAAACACCTTTGTATTTGCTGTGGCATTCGCATCTTGAAATACACAATTACTATCAGTATTTGGATACAATACTAACTGGTGTCTAAGCCCTCGTGTACATTTATTTTGCTCCGCAAACCCCCACAAATGTCGCACTGGATAATAAAAAGTTTGCAAATTACCTGTAGCTCCTAATACTTTTCTTTTTTCAAACCCTGAATTTGTATTGTCTGCTGACCCAGTAGCTCCACTGTCAGGAATAAACCCCATGCCTTCACCAGTTGTGTTTTTATAATTTTCTCCAATACTTGCTAAATTGTGAATATGACTGGCAATATTTGAAAATTGCACTGATTCTACTAATTGATTATCAACCATCAACTCACACCGTTCAAAAATATGGGAACTTTGCAGTGCTATATTTTCATTTGCTATATTTGTTACACCATCTGCCTGTTTCAACCTTACACTATATTCCAAGTATGCTTTACTAAAATTTATCCACGAATCAATGTCTTTCACAGTCAATGTTATTTTTTGCTTACTTGTTCCAATTTGTCCAATATCATCAGGGCTGTAACTTAAATAATCAATTGTTTCAATCGAATTGTCTTCCAATGGTTCAGAAAACAAATTAAGGCTCTCATTCATTAAACTCATTTTATAATATTTAAATAGAAAATATTATAATAGAAACTGCTAAATTAATTACATTATTTTTAATCCACTACCTTTTTTTAATAATTTTCCTAAGGTATCTTGTGCTAATTTATTTAAAACTGTTTTTTGTTTTTTCGATAAATTCTTGCTAATTGCCTTTGGAATATCTACGTTTTGAACTGCTTTTTTTACATTTTTTACAACTTTCTTTTTCTTGCTTGACATCTTTCTTAATAATTTTTCTGCTTCCTTTGATATTCTTTGCCCTTGTTCTACTGCTTGTTCAGCCACTTCCGAAGCATCTTCAAATACTTCTTCAACTGGTTGAGAGACATTAGAGGGTAGCATTCTAATAGCCTTTCTGACACTCGGCACTGATTTTTGACTTAAATTTTTCACATGTTCCATTAGCACCTTACCTTCAATCATACCATATCCATTTTGTTTATAAACAATAGGCAAATGTCCCATTCCTTTTACCCTAATTCTTCCTACATTGTTATACAACTTAACCATTTTTTATATTATAAGTTTATAAAAAATTATCTTTCTTATCGTGCTTTTCTGATATGTAAGAGATATGAAATGCCTGTTGGGTCATTTAATTTTACTGGATTATCTAATTGGTCAGTTAATCTCATACGAATTCTTTGCACGTTATTTTTCACATTAAGTGGGAGATAAACACGTTCACTTGGTTTAAATTCTATTAGCCCACCTGGACTACTATTAGGTTGTGCCGAAAAAATTACATCACTGCTAGTTGAATTGTCATAACTTCCAGTCACAATGCTACAATGAACTACTAAAGTAGTCACACCATCAGTAATATCAGCGACATTTGCTCCACTTTGAGTGCTGGAAACCACTATACTTTCAAATCCTAACAACTTTTTTAAGGAATTTGGTGCGGTGAAATCTACACGAAATATAGTATTACTAACTAAACTTTGGTCTAATGTTAAATCGACTTTTAATGTGCTAAAATTTGGACTTACTGTAATAGGAAAACTATTTACACCATTTGTTGTAACAAAAAAATTATTTGTTTGTAGATTTTGCTGAATTTTCTCATTAATTTGTGAAATGCTATATATTCCATCTTCGAATGTAACATCAACATTAGTATAGGAAACTCCGCTATCCGTAGAATAAGCATATCTAAATTTATTATTTCCTTTTGCCGAGGATATATTGAAAAAACTATAAAAAAATTGACTGCTGACTAATGCCAACTCATAATCTGTATTTTTTTCTAGTTCAAAGTTATTAAAAGTTACTTCAAAATTATGAGCGGTTTGGTTGGCTAAACTCGAATCTAATTTAATAAGCATATTTTATATTATTACCATATTTTAAATAATTATACTTTTTCTAATACATCGTCACCTAATATTCGCATATATTTTTCACTCATAGCATCAGAATGAAGCATTTTTCTTGCTAATTCTCGTTTCTCTTGTGCTGTATCTTTGTTTTGTCTGCTGAAGGTAACACGGCTGTGGCGAAGCGAATTATAAGTTAAATCTTTTGTTTCACCTTTCTTATTTTTTCTTGGATTTAATTTTGTTATTCCAAATCGCTTAAACATCGTGCTTAAGCGGAGTCCAGCTTTGCCATTCTTAAATTTATCACCATTATTTTTACTAATCACATACTTTCTATTCCATAATTTTAATGAATTATCAATGATTTTACCGAGTTCCCTGCCATTTTTACCATTATAACTATTTGTACCTTTTAATAAGTATTTTTGTTGTCCATATTTATTGAAGGTTTTGTATTGATTTAAGATAATAACACGATTTTTTCTAATATAATAATTCTGTTTCGGATTATTTGCTAAACTTGATTGTTCTACAATTTCTAAATCAGCGAAATTATCTCTTATCGGCTCTAAAAGAACAGGAGTGGCTAATAGGAGAAAATCTGTTATAAAATTTTTGTCTTTTCTACTTAATTCTGCATTTTGGTCTATTTTATTTTCATAAAATTTGTCAAATTCTATTTTTTTCATTTTATATGCGTCTAAAAATATTTGGTAATTTATAACAACTTCTTCTTCCACTGCTTTATCCTGTTCTTCTTGGCTCTTTTTTAATCCTTCACTCTGTATTTCTCTATATTTTTGTAGTGAGCGTTTGCCTAAAAGCGAAGCAAAATCCTTACTTGCGTTTGCTAATACAATTGGAAGTTTCACATAATCTTTAAAGTTGGAATAACCTTGTTTTACAACTTCTCGTTTTACATTTCTAGCATTTCTAAAGCAAGTTATTAAATCAGCATTAGGTCTGCATTTCATAATCCGTATTAAGGCTCGAAGTGTTGCTATATAATTTTCTATTGTAGATTGTGCATAGAATTTACCAGTTACTATAGATTTTAATCTAGGATTATTTAGCACTCTGACAGCATCGGAAAATGTGAATCTTTTTAGTTTAGTTTTGTATTTTTCTGCTACTTGCTCTACCTGATTAATTAAAACCTGTGTTTTTTGTCTTTTGTCTACAGGCAAATTCGCATTATCAACATCAATTTGTTGTGCAACATTACTAGGAAGTGGTCTCCGTTGTCTTATGACTCTATTTTGAGGCATGTCTTGCACTTCTAAATTCACATTTTCATCACTATCTAGATTATTAACATTAACCTCTAAATCTGTGTCTTGTGGAACTAATGACTGTGGTCTTGTGTAGAAATTAGTCATAGATTCTTGACTTACAGTGCCGTCGGAGAAAATATATGGTTGAGGCTTTGCTAAAATGGCAGGTTCTATTTCTAATTCCATTTTCAATTCAGATTTGTTCTTTCGTGTTGTATTTTTTTTATAAAAATCAAGTAAGCCGTACTTCCTTAGACTTTTAAGCATAATTTTCTCTCCTTTAAATATCCTAGTAATCATTTTTTTCTTCAAGTACTTTCTCTTATTAGGAAATTCTCCCTTTTCATTTTGATAGTTGTACCAGCGTCTAAAATCCGCTCTATTTCTATTGGGTGATTTATTACGTGCCATTATATATTTTCTAAATATTTTTATTTTCTAAATAATCCTACATTAGAATAATCTAGACTAACTTCCTTCCTTTACGTATCTTACGAATGTAAGTTGATAAAAACATTAATAAATTTGATTTGATTAAATTTTAATATGATTTAATTATATAAAATGAATCAAGATTTTAGGAAAATTGAAAATTTAGATGAGTTCGATAAATTAGTGAATAGCTTTACGGAAGAAAGGACTCGATTAAAAGAGCGAATAATGGAAGAGAAAGTTTCTACGAGTGCTAGTGAAGCGGAAATTGAAAAACAACAAGCACCAGTAGTTAAAGCGATTGAAAAATTGGAGAAAAATTTAAAACCAACAAGAACTTACTTCGAAATGTTTGAGAAAAATATTAACACTTCTAATAAAAAAAGGAAGGTAAAAAATGAAAAAAAGCTATTTAAAGGAGCTGGATT
>LT658691.1:0-16798 GCA_900128575.1 Stramenopiles sp. TOSAG41-1
AATTTTATTACAAGTATTATTATTATTATATATTCACTACTACTTTCTCTCTTCTCCGTATTGTTCAATCTAACGAGATTGACCTACCATTGAAGAAGAAGTATATCGATACCCGCTTCATCCTGCGGATTTTGGAGCTGTTCGACTCCCATGATTACCGTGAACGGGAGGCGTTGAAAACGATTACACATCGTATATACGGAAAACTAACTAACCGTCGCGCCTTGATCCGGCGGTCGATTAGCAACGTCTTCTTTACTTTTGTGTATGAGACCGAGTCACACAATGGTATTGCAGAATTGCTGGAAATTTTAGGTAGTATCATCAACGGATTTGCCGTGCCAGTCAAGAACGATCATGTCAAACTACTGGAGCGAGCGTTGATACCGCTGCATAGCAGCAAAGGCATTCGACCATTCCATCCCGTCTTATCGTATTGCATGAGCCAGTATGTAAACAAAGAGCAGAGGTTTGCTGTGCCAATTGTTGAGGGGATTTTAAAGTGTTGGCCACAGGGAAATAGCGAGAAGGAAATGCTTTTTCTTAATGAACTAGAAGAGATCATAGAAGTGTTATCCCCAGCAACATTTGCAGACATTGAGGTCAAGCTGTACAAACAAATAGCTCGTTGTATATCTGGGGAACATTTCCAGGTTGCCGAACGAGCACTACACATGTGGGGAAATGAAATACTAAATCAAATAGCAATCGATGATGAGGAGCATCGTCGAAAAATACTACCTATTGTGTTCAATGATCTAGCCAGAACGAGCGAGGATGATGCCGGCCACTGGCAACAGTCGGTTCGGGATGGTGCTGTGTTCGTCATGCAGCGGTACGAGCAGGTTGACCCGAAGTTTTATGCAGAGTGCAACCAGCGATACGAGAAAGTAAAAGCGGATTTGTTGAATGCAACGGAGCATAAATAACTCATGGAGCTTATTGTATGTATTTATAGTATCTATATATAATTTACAAAAGGCGCGATATTTTTCTTGCGAATAGAGTCTTTCTGAGTCCTTTAATGTGTTCCATCATTTCTATAGAGAAGATCCTACGTGGTTACTCCGTGCTGGGATATTGGTTTACAACAGAACTCCTACTCGTTTACTGATCTTGTTTTGCCATGCATAATTTTGCTGCAGCTTCACCTTTTGCCTTGCCACTTTTTAGAGCTTCTTTGTATGCGGTAGTAAACCCCCGGTCAAAGCTAGACTGTGCAAGACCTTCTTGGATCAACGCTGCTTGCTCACGGTACCCAATTTTCATCATCTCCGCAACAAATTTTGAGGATGCAAGGTTTTCTTCAAACTTGTCCTGGACACCAGTTCCACCCTTCGTATTGTCTCCCACTAAATCCCCCGAAGTCTCTTCTTCATTGTCATTGATATCTTCAAGTCCAAGATCTACAACAATCCCAGACATACGAAGCTTTGAACAGGATAGTGATGATGCTGCAGTAGCTGCGTTGACCAGAGTGATGCTCATAGCGCCTTTAAAATAAAGGCGGCGGCGGTGGGGAAAGAAGGAGAGAAGGAGGGGAATGAATAGGAATAAGAAGAAGAGAGAAAGTAGTAGTGAATATATAATAATAATAATACTTGTAATAAAATTAAAAAAAAAATATTTTTATATTAATAATAATAAATAAAATATAGGCCATCATTTCAAATCATGTTAATATATAATAATTGAAATAATAATAATAATAAATATAATATTCCTCCTCCATATTAATGGACTGTACACTTTTTAGTCTGGGGTCTGGTGAATGAATGCCAATAAAAAAGAAATAGGCTATCAAATGCACAAGACTACAAAAATCTAGATGCTGCTCTTTAGTAGAATATCCTCACAAACTTTATACTCTCCCTACATTCAATTGCTTGTAGTTGGATCCCATCCTGTTACAAAATGGGCATCCTGGCCATCTAGCATTTCCATATCTTCTTCATCCAGTTCAAAGTCAAAGACAAGCGAATTTTGTTTAATTCGTTCCGGGTTGGAACTCTTCGGAAGTGTGACATAATCTTTTTGAATGCTCCACCGTATCATGACTTGGGCAGCTGATTTGGAGTGCTTCTTCCCGATTCTTATCAGCGTAGGGTCGTTCATTTTCTGAGCTTTTGCCAGCGGAGAATAGGCTTCGATAACGATTCCATGTTCCTTGCAAAATGCCACAAGATCATCTCGTCTCAAAAAGGGATGGATCTCTACTTGGTTGACTGCAGGCACGATGCTGCCGTGGTCCAGTATTTCTTGAATGTGATGGACCCCGTAATTTGAAACACCGATAGATTTGACTTTCCCACTCTTTTTTAAATCTTCCAATGCTTTCCAAAACTGGAGCCTTTCGTTTGCATTATGCGGACTGTGAATCAAATACAAATCGATGTATGTGCCAAGCCTTTCTAACGATTCATTAGCTGCTCTCATTGCAAAGTCGTATGGGTCTTCACCTTGTCGATAGTCCAACGCCCAAAGCTTTGTAGTTATGTATACGTCTTCTCGTGGCAACCCACTGTCCCTAATTGCTTTTCCAACGTCCTCCTCATTTCTGTACAGTTTTGCACTATCGATATGCCTATATCCTACTCGTAAAGCTTCCCTGCACGAATCATACGCTTCTTTGCCTGGGGTCGTTTGGTACACACCCAACCCAACTCTCGGTATCTTTGCGCCATCGTTCAGTTCGACAACGTTTGTGGACGCAGGCGTAACCTGGCAAACCTGATCGTCTGGAGTATCATGAGGTATCGACTTTACGGACATACTCATTCCTACTAATACAAACGCCAATAGCACTGACCGCATGTCACTTGCTGCTATTCTTCCAGTGCACTATTGATCAGCCGGCAAGGGGAGCTTGCTGGGAGGCACTCGGTTATAAAATGATCGCCCCACAATAATAATTTATTTACGTAACCGAGGGCTGTAATAAGCAAGACAATTCCCATTTAAAAAGCGCCCCACAATAATAATAATAACAACAACAACAACAAAGTAGTATAACCACCAACAACTGTAACTGCACTGGAAGAAAAAAAAAATTACGCGAACATAGAAAAAATGGGTACTAAATTATACTTATTCACTACGACCGATACACATAATGGGAAAATCAGCTATCCCGACTATGAGTGATACGACGATGGTTTTTGGGCAATGGAAGGGAAGAAAGTGTCACACAGTATTAATGTTGAGGGTTGTAAGGGGGAAAATTGTAAAAACATAGCAGCTACAACAAAATTAAAGTCTAATTTTTGATCATCACGACAAGTCCAAGGATTTTCTCAACAAGGCCTTCCTTACGTCTAATTTACTGGCACCGTTTCTCAAGTGAGTTTTCAATTTGTCAGAGTCTCTTTTTTCTTTTCGACGCTTGTTTTCATCCTGCCGAGCTTTGCGTTCCTTCTGTCTAATTTTTTTCTTCGACTTCAGTAAGCTCGCCTTCTCCTTCTTGGCTAGCTCTTCCAAAAACTTTTCTTTCTGTTCCTCCGACATATCTTCTGCTTCCGGCGTCCTTTCTTTATGAAACTTTGCCAAGGCACGCTCTTTGTTTTTCAAGTCGACGATCTTTTTCATTTTTTCCCAATCCTTTATGTTGTTTGCTATGCTGTACACTTTTTTATTGCCTTTTTCATCCGTACGATAAACGATGTAATCATTATCAGCATGTTGCAATGCCACTGCTAATAATTCAAGGAACCCTTTCTTAGAGACTTGGCGTTCCTCATCCATTAATTCCTCATCTTTTTCTTCTTCTAGTGCCATTAGCGCAGACCTTCGTACCGATGGGGTAAGCAAGTGACGCCCAACAACATTGCTCTCAAACTCCGCCTTCAGCTCTTTATTTGCTGATGCGATTTGTTGAAGACCCTTATCTATATCAATTATGCCATTTTTGTCTGAGTCAAGTTCGTCGAAAACAATGTTGCAAATTTCTTCAGCCGCAGCTTTATTCTTATCTTCGACAAAAGCTTTAATTTCATCCCAATCCACTACGCCGTCTTTATTGACATCCCAATCGCTAAAATCGTCATCGCCAGCATCTACTAACACGCGCAAACACACGGATTGCTTCAACAGTTTTTCGACCTGAAGATTTTGTTTACCGGCCACAAACTCGCTTTTGCTGATGCACTCGTCTCCATTTAAGTCAAGCAACTTAAATGCTTGCTGTAGAAAATGATCGCGTTTACGTGGAAGAGGGGGTTTCCATTGATTTGCAATGGCAAGTTCAGCTTTTCCGGCTTCCTTAGATTGCAGTCTTTCCTTGCACTTATCAACTATTTCCTCAGATGTTTCATACAATTTGATTCTCTCCTTATCTAGCGGATAATGGTCTTGATCCCAATACTTACGTTTACTAGGTATGTCATCCTGGAAGATTTTTTTGAGTTTCTTTGTTTCCGCTTTATCCCACTTTTTGTCTAGCCTTTCCCATAGTTGTTCTAGTAGTTTTGATACTTGCGCAACCTTCCATTTGGGGTGGAGCTCGTCCAGGATGCCTCTTTTATCGACAGTGTAAAAAAAATACTGGTTGACTCGTTTGAACTTTTCCATCGCCGTCAGCAGATTTCCCATCAATGGTGCAAGCTTGTTTATTTTTGCGTTTATGTCTGCCATAGCCTTCTTTCGTCCTACTAGATCTTTGGCATCAATTTCTATGCGAGTTTTCTGAGGCGTTAAATCAAACGAGTGTTCCACGCTTGCCTTTGCTGCGTCGATGTCTTTCATCATACTCGCCAACTTGTTTTTGCAGTTTGATAAATGGTTTTCTGCATCTTGAATGTTCTTTATCAATTCCAGATTGTGTGCATCAATTTTCTCCGCCTTCGCATCCAATCTCATTTGAACAATCCTGGCATGATCATCTGCTCGATTTTTTGCTCTTTCCTTCATTTCCCCCTCTATCATTTTTGCATGACGCTTTGTTCGGTTCAACATAGCTTTATCCATAGCTTTTTTATGGTTCATTCGCTGTTTTTCCTTGTTATGCATGGCTTTATGCACAGCTTCCTTTCTCGCTTCTTCTTCCTCCATACGCTTTTCTGCTTTCTTGCGAATATTTTTTACTTTGTCTTGTTTCTTCTTCAACTTTGCATCTTCAATCACTTTCAGTTTTGCAGCACGCTCTTCCTTCGATAAATTTGGATCTATACCCAGTTTTTCTAAATTCAAGCGGTTTCTCTCACGCCGCTTCTCGTGCTGTTCTTGACTCTTCTTGAACCTTTTCTCTTTCTCCTTGCGTTTCTTATCCTCTTCAATTGCCTTTTGATGACGTTTTCTCTTTTCCTCCACATTTTGCGCTTTCCTAATGTCTTCCTTTTTTTTAAAAATTGCATCGTTGGATGCTTTTAGCCGTCTCAACCTCTCAAGTTCCTTTCTTTCCATTGTACGCGCGAACTTACTTGGTGCCACGACGTAAATTGGATTTCCATCCCCATCAACTTTAATTTCGCCAGTGTCAGGGTCCTCAGCGGCAACGAGCTTCAGCGGCTTCGACTTTTGTGGAGGCTTAAACTCACACAGCTTTTCTTCCTCTTCTTTCCGTTTTTTCACGTGCGCAAGCGACATGTCCATTGATTTTGATGTCACAATTGTCATCCTCGACCGAGCTACTCCAAACTCGAGCTCGTTATCCTGGTACAACACGCCGTAGGTATTGTCGTGTTGGCGAACATGTCTTTTTGAATTGTAGTTGCCCACAAAACATTCCTTCTCCAACTGTTTCATCATTTTTGTTTCCTTGGTAATTGCCATGTCAAGTAAACGGCGCTGATTTGCAACACCAGATTTGCCTTCTAAACATTCTCCCTTGCGGTGCAAACGTTGTAAGAGCTTACTCTGTTTTTTTACTTTCTTGAGCGCGTCTATTGTGCCATTGTCGCCGTACTCTTGACTCAACCGAATAGCTTCTTCTACAGAAACTGCATCGAAATAAACAACAGTGCCAGAGCGGACAAAATTTCTTTTTGTATGGCCTAGAGATGTGCCAACTTGACAAAAAACTTGCACCTTGGTACCTAGTCTTATGACGGACCAGCCGATATGGGCCTCCGCGTCCATAGCCACATCTTCACCCTTCTCTCTTGCCCGCACATTCTCTTCCCCTCCTGCGAGTTCGAGGAGCCGCTCCCTCAATTGCTTTATGGTTTTTTGATTACTTACAAACTTTTCCTTAAGATCTTTAAAATGCCCAGCTTCCCGCTCATCTAAGCCCATTGGTGGCGGCGGGCGACGCCCAGTGATAGAATAAATGCTTTTGTCTGTAGGTTTATCACGGGCAATCTTTGGCTGGACGGCGCCATCATCCGCTAGGACGCGGTATATTTCAGACTTTGTTGTTCTAAAGTTGTCAAGTTTTTTCTTCAATTTGCTCGACTCGCGGTTTTGACGTTGAAGCACCTTGTCGTTCATCATTTTGTATCTCGTTGCAAGGGATACGGGATCGTCACCACGTTCATAGGGGTACTTCCTTTCCCCAGACCTTGCATCCAACGGCGCTAAGTCGAAACGCCCCTGGAGCTGGTGGAACTCAGTCATGGCGCTCTAGATGGATATTTACTGCTCGTGTCACTGATTACCTAGCGTATCGAGCCAGGGAGTAAAGCCTGAAATCCTGTCGTGATCTCTGCTTGTCTGTTGGGATTTCTGTAGATGGTCCGGAGTGTCCAAGTACCTCGGTGAAGGAAAAAAAGCTGTTGTTGCTGCTCCTAATAACGGTCCCAATAAATGTCCCTAACGGTTTTGGCTGTACATTATGTGTATTGTTGTTGATGGTTGTTTTCAATGTCTCAAGTCACCTATGTCTTACTAGTATCCTTCTTATTAGTCTTTTTTGCAACAAGCAGTTGAACGAACGCTTTCTGCGACAAATAGGGGGACCACAGAGCGAGTATTGTGTAAGATAAAAGGGCACAGAATGTGATGATAAAGCAGAATGTGGTGATTGAGTCTACGAACTAGTAGCATAATCGTAGCGTAGTAGTACTGCACATATTGCTGCAATGCTATGCTCTCCTAGTAGAAAAGGATAGATAAAGAAATATACATAATAATAATATAATACTAAATCCAGCATAATATCATAATTGGTTTTTAATAGACTAACGACTATAAGGTTCTATGATATAACTGGATTCTTCGCATCAACATTAAAGGCATAGGAGACAAGTAAGGCTTTTGTGTGATGAACAATAGGAAATGGGTCTGGAATAATGATGTTCCCAATGTTAACATACTTATAGTTGTTGGGATGGAGTGGCCAATCAGTAGTAAAGCAAATAATAACGACGCATCATATCCCTTACAAAATAATAATATATATGATAAAACGGACCACAATGGCAACATACAATAATTAACACACAACCAACAACTATAAATAAATAAACAAATAATAATAATACAATACAATAAATAAAATAATGATTAATTATAATGCTGCAGTATGCATTATCAACAAGATGGATGATGTGGTGTCGTTCGTTGAAGAAATTGCCGAACTCTCGGTACGTCATTTCAGGTGGTTGCAGGAGCCGCACAGAGCTGAACGAAAACGCTGAAAGCCACGAGAGCGATAGGCGCGCACGAAAATAATACCCGAAAACCCTCGACGGGAATCGTAGCAGCACACGCACACGCACACAGTGGTTTTGGCTGCGAAGATGGCGGAAGAGACCGGCGACTTGGACGCTATTTTGGACAACGCCTTGGACCAATTTGTTGACGAGTTAGATGAGGAACAGGGCGATGTGAATGCTACCGTTAGCAAAGCTGCCAAGGATACTGCATTGCAGTCCACTGAAGACGACAAAAAAATCGGCTCAGCACAAGGTAACGATGTTATTGCTGAGAGCATGGCCGACCTGATGGACAAGATGAAGGATCCAGAGTTTGCGTCCACCCTGGAGGATACTTTCAAAAAGTTGGCAAGCGGTGGAACCCCGGAAAATCCGGAAGACCCATTCGCCGCGCTGCATCAAGGGGGCAACCCAATGGACAAGAGTATCGCTTCGACTCTGAAGATGATGTCAGAGGCATCGAGCGACATGGAAGGAATGGACACGGCTGCGGCAGAGCAAATGGGCGAGGACATCATGAAAAAGATGATGGGGGAGTTTGAAAAGTTAGGCGAAAAGCAGGATTTTCAAGAAATTATCGACGGGATGATGCGACAGCTTCTATCCAAGGAAGTGATGTATGAGCCAATGAAAGAGATCACAAAAAAATTTCCTAAATGGCTTGCAGAAAATGAAGATTCTTTGGCGAAGGATGACTATGAACGCTTCGGAAAGATGTATCAATACTTTCAAAAGATTGTGGCCGTGTACGAAAGCGAGCCGAACAACTACACTCGCTTGATGGAACTTATGCAGGACATGCAAGAGTGTGGTCAGCCACCAGCTGAAATAGTGCGTAACGAACCCGCCTCTTGGGCAACAAAGCCCCCGTATTTCTTCTCGCTAATCAAATAATGTTCTTACTAACTGCTCTGTTTATATTTTCACCCACCGCATTCCCTCCGTAGGTTAAGGAGCTCGCCCCTGGTCTGGAATTTGGGCCAAACGGGATGCCGTTGATGGCCAACATGGGGCCAGGCGTGCCGATGCCTGCCATTCCTGGCATGCCTGCTTTTCCACAGGGCGGAGGCAAACCTGGGGAATGCAGCGTTATGTAAAGCAGCACCAAATATGAAAAGTGTTTATATATTTTATTAATATGACATGTGTGTGTATCTAGTATCTCGGAAAATACCATTTGATGCTTTTCTCATCACGCTCATCCTGCACATTGTACAGGGGATGGTTAAGGAAGTTAGTTTTTAGTGATGTAAAGCTGTTGCGAGACAGCCTGCTGCTGTGAAATAGAGTTTTTATGACATTACAATAGCGAAAATATATATCTTGAGATATTTGGAAACGAATGTCTACTCTAGGGTAGTATACTCCAATCGCAACCGTTGACAACCTTGATAGGCCACCATGCTGAAGCCGTTCGCAAAAATACTTCTCATTGCGCCTGGCAGCATCCCACGATAAAATGCTTTCATTCCTTGATTCTGGTACACTTTCCTGGCATTTTCCACAAATCCTGTGCTCTGATCCTTTGAACCGCTAACACAAGCTTGTGCGTGGTTCTTCACAACTTCACTTGGCCATATCATCGCCCAGGCTAGTGTTGCGATTACGCTTCCCTTCAAAAAATCGCCTGTAATGGGTGTACCCATTAGCGTGGGAAAAAATCGGACAGCGTAATCGAAACCAATGAAAGCACATGATATTAGCCCAGTGGATCGCAACCACATCGGGACAAAACCTCTATAAGCATCCTTAAAAACAAAGCTCGAGTTGGACAAGGTTAACTGACGTTGAATCTTAACGACTTCAAGTGGACATTCAATCAAAGCTCTGGTAGTTCCAGCGAAAAGACATCCAACAAAAACGGCGGGCCGAAAGCCTCCTGTGTTTGGAATTGCTTCGCCAAAGCTAGAATCCAGTTCCTGCGACTTTGCAAAACCAAAACTGTACGCGCTAAACTGCGCAGAACGAAAGACAGCACTGCCAAGTAGCATTGGGACCATGCCGCTGTATAAACCTCGTATTCCACTATCTTTCAATATGTGCTTTAAAGCTGTGCTAGCGGAGCTCACGTTCAAAACCTGCATCCTGGTCTTCACCGTATCAAAAGGGTGGCCGACAAGCACCGACGTCACGCCAAATGTTGTCCCACAAATTAACCCAAAAATTGCCTCCTTTGTAGAGCCTTTATTAGACGCAATTGCGCCTGATCGTATGGTCGTGTCAGTGGCCCAAGAACGGTCATCCTTGCGGGCACGAGGTTCTGACATCCAAACAACTTTTTTTTCTAGGTAAGACTCTATTGAACAGCGTTACCCTTTTCCAACGGTTTAAAAGTTTTCCACGTCACTTCCTTTGGGTTCTTCACTCCTTTCAACGCATACGATGAAGTCCACGCAAATCCAAACGCTGGTGGAGGCCCGGGTATTTCTGTGCCAATCGCGTTCTTGTTTCGATTGAGTCCCGTAGATAGTTGAAGGTGGTGGTGGTCGAGTACAATAGTAGCATTTTATTTTTTGCAGCAGAGGAGGAGGAGAAAAAAAAGCCAAGAAGAAGAAGAGAAGATAGAAGATAGAAGATAGAAAAAAGAAGACAATCTCTACTTGTGTTTGTACTTGAATAGTTCAAATGATAGATAGATAGGCAAACAAAACTGGCGAAGTATGGTTTAACAATGATGTACTCCTCCTGTAATGCCAATGTTGAAAGTGGGTGGGTGGAGACAGCAATAGGGATAAGAATAGGGCTGTTTGTTGAGTTTCTCTTCATAATAATGCCCTGTTGTGCCATTATTTATAATACTACAGCCTTTTGTAGGAGACGGCAGTTATTCAGGGCGGCTATTCAACAATGAATGATGCGTTAGTTACTTTTATTGGCATTGCTTTATACTACCTTTAATACAAACCATTATTATATTATTTATAATTATCATTGGCTTTGTTGTGGGTTGTCTGTTAAACAACAACAACCACTATTGCGATGGATGTGTTTGGCAACTTTGAGAGCGCAACGACATCGGTCAAACATTGCCTCAAGCGGCCCGAAGAAACTTAGACCGTGCTATTCAAACCCTCCATAAAGCAGTAGGCCCCGGACAATACAGCGAGGACCACTGACCTTGTGACAAAGTATGTCTATGAGGGAAGAATTGGCCAGGGAGTACAAGTCCCTGCTCTCGATTCTAGGGGAAGTTCAGACCGTTGCCGGTGAAACTGAACTGTTAAGTCAGACAAAACGCGTCTTAGCACTCTCTGCAAAATGCATTGATATCATGGGGAAGGGTAAACCAACGAAGCCTATAGCCCCTCCAAAATATGGCAGGAAAAACATGGGGAAAACGCTTTACACACGCGATAGAAGGACAACTGCTGCACCGAACACAGGCTACTTAGAGTCTTTTACTGGAGAAAAACACATTGAAAGTAAGTTTGTTTCGAACCGAGAAAAACTAGTTAGGAAGCTGAATGCACAGACTGCACTTGCAGACAAGTTAAAGTTCCAAGCGAAAGTGTTTTATTCAAAAATGGAGTTAGAGTCCGCAAAGCACTTAAGGCAAGAGAAGGTTGCCTCCGGCAAGTTAACCAACGCGCTGAACGATAAGAACAGGCTATTGAAAATATGCAAAAAACAAGAATATACCATTGACGAGCAAGCCAGAATCATTCAAGGTCTAAAATACAAGTTAAAACGTCGATGGGACAAAGATCCAATCATCGACATTTCTCCACGAACACGCAACATAGCAAAAACTGTGTTAGGGCAAAAAACAAAATCGGCAAAGGAAAATGCAGAAGTAGACCCTTTAACAGGCAAAAAAAGGCAAGGAAAAAGACTAGGTAGAAAAAAGAAAAAAAATATTAGCAAAGACTCGAAACAAAACGAGCCTCGGAGCCCAGAAGCCGTAGAAGTAGAAAATATGCAAAATGAAGATGTTAATGCCAGTACGAGTGAAGTAGTTAGGGATGAGACTGGGGATATGGGCATGCAACCACCTGTACCACCCGAGGACATAGACACTACGGGAACTATTGCCCACGTACCAAGTCGCGCAACTGATGAACAGTTCTTGGCACGACAAAACACAATCCATGCAGCGGTGCTGGAATGCATGCACGACCTGAATTCAGCAGCATCGATGGGCGAGAAGTGGAAAATATTAGAGCATATGGCTTCATCAGTATTTCAGTGCCATTCCTCTCATTTGTATGTCATAGACGCCACGTGCGGTCATCTCGTGCGATTCGCCTCTAGAGAAATTGAAATCAGTGGGACCGGCGCTGCTGAAGGGGGAAACCAGGAAAATCGATACAGCTTGGCGGATGGCACATGTGTATACGGAAACGTCGGAGCAGTTTATCGTGGCTATGCGATCGATGCGATTCAAAATAATAGCCAAGAATCGTTCATTGTTTCAAACAAACTAGAAGACGATAAATTTATTTCATACGCACCTGCAAAGAGCGTCATGGTTGTACCATTTTTATCAAGTGCAGGAAGTATACAGGGATGCATAGAATGCAGCAGCGTCGAGAATGTTTTTTCAGAATTTGACAAAGGAACCGCGAAGTTGCTGGCCTTGCATATTTCAATGTTTTTGACATTTAATCGCCATCACAACGATCTGGCCATGAAGTTAGAGGGGAAAGGACTCTTGTTGGCAGCACTGAAACCGGAGAATTTGGCTGAATTGTCTCTTCCCAAGCTGCTGAAATCGCTTACCATCAGAACGAAAGATGTTCTTAAAGCAGACAGGTGCATTTGGTATATTTTAGACAAAGACAGAGGTTACTTGTGGTCACGATTGCCACACGAAGGAAAGAAAATAAAAATTAGCCTGAAAAGCGCCACCATCCCAGGCTACATATTCAGGGAAAAACAAAGCATCAATATTATTGATTTAGACAAGCATAATGCTGACATGGCCAAAAACGGTGGACCGACATTTGAAACAATGGTATCTAAAGACTATTTGTCAATTGTTGGACGTGTAAAGTCAACTCTCGCATTGCCAATGATCGGCGAAAATAAGAGCATCATGGGAGTGGTACAAGTCTTTAATAAAATTAATTCACCTTCAGGTTTTACAGCAGAAGATGAAATTAATCTAAAGATAATCTCGAACCATGGATGCATAGCGATAGAAAACGCGGCGATTTTGCAGGAAAGTCGAAACAGCCATTCAATTGGATTAGACTTTTCATCCGACGTGCAGGCGATCGATGTTTTAGATAGAGTAATTCAAATGTCTGTGAAGGATACACATGCTCAGCATGGCGTCATATATATGTATACGCACGGCGAATCTTTCATGCAGTTGTACAACCCCCATCATAGCGCCATTCACGAAAAGGGTGGCGTTGATAAAGATGGGGGCGTCGAGTGGACATCTGTTGATACTCATTGTATCGCCGGCGACTGCGCAACTACAGGTAAAAGCATAAGTTTGAGCGATGGTACTGTGAGATATGATGCCCGCTTCAACAAAGATGTAAATAAAATTGTCATGGGCATGGAAGACGCAAAGAAGGCGATGGCTGCGAACCGAGCAACCTTATGTGAGCCTGTGCGTGATCAGAATGGCAATGTAATCGCTGTTCTACAGGTGATAAACAAAAATAAGAAGTACAGAGATAGAGGGGCACACTCTTTTGACCGCACAGACTCTATTCGTCTGCATAATATTGCTAGTATTGCAGCAATTTCATTACAAAATGCTTTACTTCACGAGGAGGCAGCGAACAACCAATGGAGGCTGCACGAGTTACTAGATTGCACCCTAGCGCTAACTAGGGAGCATCATTTGCCTTCTCTGCTTACAATGATAAACGAGCACGCGAAGGATGTTCTGGAGGCAGAAACGTGTACCATGTGGCTGGTTGAAGGCGAAAAAGAAAAAAAACTTATTATGAATCGAAACACGGCCGATGAACATAAAGGCATCGTCCAAAGATCGATGACAGAAGGTTTGCTTGGACAGGTAGTAGCCTCAAGGGAGCTTCTTATTGTTGGCAAGGACCAACGCACCGATGATAAGGCGGAAGGCAAAGTAATAGATAGTAAGGCCGACGATGATGTTAAATCCGCTTTGTATATCCCAATGATAAGCTCTCATGACGATGTAATGGGTGTAATTCACTTAAAAAATAAGCTAGGTGGTCGTGGTTTTTCAGACGAGGATCTGGCCTTGGCAAAGGCGTTTTGCGCACAAGCAGCAACCGCCATCGAAAACGTACACATGTTTCAGCATTTGGCCCAATTACGGGCGTACTCAAAGTCGATATCCCCCACAGCAAACAATTTTGTATTTTCTTTAGACATATACGGTCGCCTGGAACACGCCAGTCACGACCCAAAGTATATTCTAGGTTTAGACGTAGATTTTATGAGGAAAGACTCTTATCATAAGTGGTTAGGTCATCGGAACCATATCTTCGAGCATCATTTAGAACAAACTTATCGCTTGAAGCAGCCTGTATCAGCCCAATTAAGAAATGCAGTGTATCATAATCAGCACGGCCAGACAACTGTCACAAACATAAGCATAGTCCCGCGATTTACCCCTGCTCTTGAACTTGATGGTGTTGTAGTAACAATGACACAAATCAAAAGGCATGCAACACTTTCCATTCTCGAAGGGAGATTTAGGAACAACATTAAGCGCATCCCGTGGCCGGAGCAAAAATCAATGCCGCATCGATACATGTACGATCGCAAGGAAGGTCCAGCAGAGCCGCTGGAATGTGATACTGGTGTCCAGCGAAGTTATTTGGAGCCAGAAACCATGATATTATGCATATCAACTGAAGTAGTATTATCTGAGGATCAGCCACGATCAGGTGGCCACGATTCAGAGGAGTCTACCATGGGTAGTCACCACATCTTGCGCGACATAAAACGGAGTACCTTTCACCCAAAAGAGGAAGACTATGATATCAATAATGCGAATGGGAGTGAGTCCGCAAAGACATCAATGACTCGTCTATCTGCCCAAGACTTTCTCAAGAAATTTATCTTCGATGTAACCTGCCTTATTAACGAAAACAAAGGAGTCGTTGATAGACTATACAATACAAATGTTATTGTTGCAGCGTTTGGTGTCAAACCGACAGGAGTCGATGACCATGCCAATGAGTTTGTTGACTCCTCATGCCAAGTTGCAATAAAAGTGACAGATTTGGCGCACGCATTCCAGTCTGAAATGACGCAATATTATGATGAACATTATAGTGGAAAAATAAAGCCTTGGCTTATTGTACATTGCGGAGTTCACAGTTGTGTCACACAGTTTACACAACCCGTGGAGGACGAGGAATCAGATGATATAGATGTAGACAAGGAGGAGGATGCACCACAAATATATCGTTTGTTGGATGAGGACATCGACCTTGGAGTGGAAACGTTACAGGCAGGAGCAAACCTAGGTATTAGTAGAGTGATTTCGCCGCACGCAGCATCACTGATCGAGAAGCAATTGAACCCGAAAGAATTGGTGATAAGGAAAATTGATACTGTCCATTCAATTACATTAGATACGTACCAGAGTTTGTACGAGCTTGTTGCGTATAAAGAGTTGGGGTACCATCGACCTGGTTTTTTGCGGAGTATGAAGTACTTCAAAAATGCGCTAGAGGCGTACGAAAGTAACGAGTTCACCATTGCCCTTGGCAAGTTCCAGCAAGCATACACGTTGTCAAAGGATTCGTTGACAGCACTTTATATCGAACGATGTAAATCCCGAATGTGATATTAATACGGGGTTGTTGTTGGGGTATTATATAATAAGGTGATTTGGGAGGAGGAGGACATACTATTGTAATAGGCACACAACAGCAACAACAATACATCACGTATATTTAAAAATACAACTACACAGAATGGGCTATCTTTTATCAATTCGTCCCTGTCTTCTTCTTGGTTGGGATGCAATTAGCACTAAATACAATTATTACACCACCAACAATGCTGTTAAATATAATGATGCATAATAATAACATAAATATATATGATGATGATAACATCATCATCTTCTCTTCTCCTTCTTCTTCTTCTGGGTTTCTGCTGCAACTCGAGCGTTCCCGTCGTTCTACCGTTGATGGGACCCGGTGACGCAAGCAAACGCCGATGAGAAGAACCTTGCCAACTTGGAGGAAGGCCGTATCACTCACTGTATTTACGTCCCCGACGTGCACCTTGTGCGAACCAACAAAGTTCGTTTGCCGAAAGGTTGGAAACGACTTCAACAAGAAATACGGCAGGTTGGTCGTAGACTATTCGGAGGTTGACATCACAAGTAGCAGCAATATCAAGTGGAAGGAACTTTATGAATACAAAATACCGGTAGTACATATAAATTCAACCAAATTTTGGTCAGCATCAATAAACGAAAATAAATTGTCGGAAAAGAAGCTGAAGCATACGTTAGAGGAAGATATTACTTTGCTATCCGAGCCATGAGTACGCCTGTTATGCAAGGAAAAAAAAAGAGAAAAAGCCCGACAATAGAGAAAGGTAGCAGTAGTAACGCAAAGAAAGCCAAAGGCAAAAAGAAAACAAAGAGCAAAGTTGACAAAGACAAAGGCGCAAGCGAAAGCAACAAAGCCCTTAGTAGTAGGAAAATGCTAAAGAAAAAAAAGCGAGGAAAGAAGGACAAGCAATTAGAGATAAAGAAGTTAAGAGGAAAGAGGGTGCCCGGGGACAAGCGAAGCAAGAAGACAAAAAAGGAAAAAACGTCGAAGATGAAGAATGTAGCATTTATACAAGACTCGTCCATTGTTAACAAAAATGTGGCTCCTGTTTGTTATGTGTGCAAGAAAGTTTTTGAAGATGGTGAACCGCATTACACGTGTAGGCATTGCAATATGAAACCGAATCATTTTAGGTGCTTGCGCGATCACCCACGATTTGGAATGATCCACCAGGGGTGCATTCAACGAAATATAGAAGCAGCAGAAAATTGGCTGAAAAAAAGCTTAAGACTTGGTACTGTTGAGTATTATTAGAGAGAACACATAGAGTAAAAGGTCGCATGGGTGTATACATATGATAAATAAGGCCATACATACGAACACCCACCTACATACGAGAATAAAAATACGCGTAACGTACATCGTTTAAAATCATTATATATAAATTAATTTTAATCTCAATAATTTAAAATGATTTTAAGGTTACTAAGTATCCAGCTGTACTATCCAACGAACCTAAAAGGG
>LT658692.1:0-16779 GCA_900128575.1 Stramenopiles sp. TOSAG41-1
GTAGAGTATGGAAAAATGAAGGGTGCCAAAAAGTGCAGGAGGTAGGAATATATCTATTAGTAGTAGTAGTAGTGGTGGTGTGATGATGATATTTCGATTTTATTATTTATTAATTGTTGTTGTAGTAGTAGTAGTATAGTAGGATCGATAGATAGTAGGAGTATTTCAATTATTATATAGTGTGGTGTGCGTGTAATTATACTTCATAATAATATATAATTGTGATGATACTAAAAAAAGTAATAGTAAGGAGTGTAATTTTATTTATTAAAATACTTCTTCTTCTTCCTCTATCATCCAAGGCCAAAGTTAGGCACAGTATATGTTCTTTACTGCATCATGCTTACCCTCCTCTGCCAGACTGATACAAACTTTAAATAAGCGCACACTAATTCACTTGCCATTCATTAACTTCATTGCGTACACATGCATAAAATGGAAATTACTCCATATAGCATTCGCTCACGCAGTAAAATATGTAAGCCAAAGATATTTTGCCTCAAGCAACATCGTGTTTGTACCTAGCGCACACCCACACATAATTTTACTAATCATCAACTCCTTCTACCTTATCTTTAAACGGTTCCTTCAATTTTTTCTGGTATTGCTCTTTGTTTTGTTCAGGCGTGCGTTGGATCTTCTCTGGGGTTGGTTTTACGGTGACGCCATCAGCCATCGCTTCATCGAGCTTTAGTTTGTGGCATAAGTTTAATCGGTCATGGTGATCATCAAAGCAGTGCAGTATCATTTGAAATGCATCCTTATTTATCATACAATGATATGCTTTCTCAGCGACTAGTATTTTTTCAAAAGAAGACGGAAATTTTAGCTGTTCCATAATGTCCCGTGCTTGATTCACAGTGATTGAATGACCTTCCATGAATTTTTGTACACGATCTATTGCTACATCAGGGTCGGCAACACACTCTTCGCTGGTCGTAATAATATCCATAAACTTTTCAAACTCTTCCTTGCTTGTTCCATGTTGCTTCATTTTTTTCATAAGCTGCTTGACAACACTTAAAATAACACGTTCAATTTCTGCACCTTGTCTCGTTTTGACCGCGATTGCTTCAACCTTCGTGCCAGGTTGATACAAGCGAAACTGAAATGTGTTGGTCGTATGACCCCAACACATGATGGTGTAGTATGGGTAGTGATGATACCTTTCCCCAGTGTCAATATCTACAAATACAACAGCCTCAGACTCAAGCCGCAACAAGAATGACGTTGGTAAATTGAGCATATTATCGCTAGCCGCTTGCACCACATATTGAGGCGCGTTTTCTTGGTTCCCTTGTCTATTACTATTCCCCGCACTGTTCTGGGACTGCCCTTGTGCCGAAGCTCCTGCCCCCATACTTTTCACAGGCCTAGTGCCACCTGTTGTAGATTTACTCGTTCCCTGGGTAACAAGTCTGCAGTTTCTTCGAAACGTGCTTTAGGTCCTACTGGCCATGCACGGTTACGATTTTGACTAGAATCACCTCTTTAAGGTCTTAAATTCTATCCACGAGTTGTCGATGCTTCAGCAACGCAATGTTCCACGTTACTACTGCACAACTATCCATCGCCATTGTATCCACCATAATACATATAATAATAATCAACAACAACCTCTACTAAAATAAAAAACAACCAACATAAACAACAACACAATTAAAAACAACAATAATAATTAAAATACAGTAAGTAGTAGAATAAGAAAAAATATAAAATAAATATATTATTATTATTAATTACTACACGGTATAAAAAAAATTAAAAAAATATATATACACAATTACAATAATAATAATAATTTAACTTTATTAATAATAATAATATTATTTATTATCATCATTATTACAATTATGATAATGGTAAATGTGAAGAATGAATAATAGTTTTACTCCGTAAAGAAAATATAATAAATAATATACCAGTATAAGTATAATACTAAAGAAGAAAATAATTAATAATGATAATAGCGCTACACTCATAATAATACTTTAATTTTGTTGTCATTTTTAGTTGTTGTATGTTGAATACAACCCAGATAAATCCAAGTTGTGTCTCGGCTTTGGATTCACTACAACAATCTGTAGACTGACCATGCACGCTCCTAGCAACGAAAGGTAACCAAAGGAATCGGACGTCTGCTTTAGAGTATACATTGGGGTACGTGTAACATACACTATGAAAGTTTTAAGGTAGTAAATTGACTTTTGATTAAATTTTCATTATTTTTATGACATAAGTGAATTCCATACCAAATAATTTTCCTTAACTATGAACAGTCAGTTTCATCTGACATTTCAGGACTGTGACGAGTAGCGAATAACATAGAGGAAAATGGACATTTCGACGATTCCCTGAAGGAAGCCGTTGTAGGTTGCCCTGCTGCCGCGTACTGTACCAGATTCCATACTCCAAAATGCCAATCTGATAGACATCATTAGACCATGAAGAAAATATGCCTTTTCTTTATTATTTATTACGACAATATACAACACGTTATTATTGTGATGTCCTCCATAATTTTTTATTTTTTTTTTTATTAATTATTATTAATTATTTTATATTATTATTAGTTGTTGTTTATGTTGGGCATCATCACACCACATAATAATAATCATATTATATTCCATCATGCAATGTTGCTCCTCCTCGTATTGCCAGCGATGTCATGAAACAGTTGCTCCTCGCTTAGTGCAAGTCTAGCAAATCGATCTAAGAAGAGATCGCGAAGCTACGTATAAATATCATTGTCGACACACGTATCCATCAACATGTACGCTGGTAACTTTGAGAAGAGATGGAAAGTCAACGAGGCCAAGTCGCATAAGAATGGCCCACGACACTCAATATCGTTCATCCGTCACAACCCGGAGTACGCAGAGAGTAAGAAAGCTGGTAAGCCGCAGGGACAATGGAAGACTGGGAAGGTTTACAACGGAGACTGGCATCACGACAAGAGACAAGGCTTCGGTACACAAAATTGGCCGAACGGTAACAAGTACGAAGGCGATTGGCATCAAAACAAACGTCACGGGAAAGGGACGTTTTGGGTTAAGGAAGGCGCTCGCTTGCGAAAGCAGTACACTGGTGACTGGTTGGATAATCTGAGAGATGGTGTTGGCATTTTCTACTACAAAAGTGGACATAAGTATGAGGGAGAATGGAGGCAAAATACTAGGCATGGCCGTGGTAAAATGGTGTATGCAACAGGGGACGTTTACGAGGGTGATTGGGTTGAGGACAAACGCTCGGGGCTAGGCGTTTTGACAATGGCAAACGGAGACAGGTACGAAGGACACTGGTTGAACGACAAAAAGGAAGGTCCTGGTCGATATTTTTACCGGGTTACTTGCAAAATGTACGAGGGTGAATGGGTTGATGATACCGCCAAGTGTGGAGTTTATCAAGACATTCCGGCAAGTTCATTTGCTGATGAAGAGTCGCAACGTGATTTTTTAGCACAAAATGCATCCAGCGCATTTCAGTTACAACGTTTAGGTCTTGTAAATACAGAGGAAGTTTTGACCGAGGCAGTTGCAAACGTTCGTCGCAAACGTGCTGCAGAGCGTGGCGCAAAAGCGATCGAAATCGCTGGTGGTGTCTTCACTCAAGATGAAATCAAGCAATTACAAGATGCATTTGCTGTCGTGGATCAAGACCGTACGGGCAAGATCCCATCCCACGGTTTAAGGATAGTTCTAGAAAGTTTAGGAATGGCACCCATGGACGAAGATATTGCTGCTTTGATGATGGAATTAGGAACTAATATGCAAGGCACGGTATCATTTGCAGAGTTTACTGGGGTGCTTGCTAGACTAAAAATATAGAGACAATTGTAAATCAGGTAGGGCTTAAAATTATGGTATCTGGAGCTCCCTCTTATAAATGAATGTATTTTAATATGTTATGTTATTGATATCTTAAAGATGTGTCATCCAGTTTACATCTAACGTATGCAAATTCATACGCTTCGCATCGTCCCTCAGAATTTGTGGTTACTATCATTTCCCACAATATACCACTCGCATGAAGTTCTTGAATCATCTCATCTAAACTTTAAGTCACGTATTATATGTGCATGTGTAAATCGTGATGGTGGAGTAGGCTCTACAGGTTCTTCAAAGAGTTCGATTGCATATCAACGTCTTTGAATCGAAATTTAAAAAAGAGCTCTTTGGTATCTTTTACAAGGTTCAATTTTCCTTTCTTACGCGACTGTTTTCGTCAAGTCATTGCTAATAATTTATATATATATATAATATACGCATCGTATAAAATTAAAAAAAAGTTTTTTTTATCTAATCCCTACTTGATGATGACATCAAAATATTATCCTCATTTTCTACCTCCACGCGGCGGAGTAGCTGGGCGCGCACCACCCGAACCCATTCCTCCGTACGCATAACGTTGCTTCCTTTCCGCCGGCTTCAATATTTGAAATGAACACATCAGAGTTTCGTCAATGCTCATCATGGCACCAGCGTTATCAAATTCTCCACAGTAGTTGGGTGCACTAAACAATGTAACAAGCTGCCTTTTCGCAAAGAACTCATACCCATCCTCCACGACTTGATGGGCACGGCAAATTAAATCAAAATCGTTGTCACGCAAGAATTTAGCAACTACGTCGCCACCAAACGTGTAAGATACGCCTCTGTCGTTCTGTCCCCATCCCATTAAGTCAGCATCCGGGTCGGCCCACAGCAAGTCGCAAAGCAAGCCTTGGTCCGGTATGTCCACGGGGCGATTAATCTGGTGAAGCTGGTTAATATCTGTAAGCTCTGGTGACAAACCTCCATGCACACATAAAATTCGCTCATCGATGATTGCGCTAAAAGGTAAACAATTGAAGACATCATTGAACCTCTTCCACAATTTTGCATTATAACGACGCTTACACTCATCAAAGAAGCCATAAATTCGGTTTATGCCAGCAACCTCGTGGTTACCACGAAGCATAAAAAAGTTTTCCGGGTATTTGATCTTATAGGCGAGCAACAGGCATACTGTTTCAAGACTTTGCTTCCCACGGTCAACATAGTCACCAAGGAACAAATAGTTTGCATCTGGTGGGAACTGTCCATACTCAAATAATCTTAACAAATCGTAATACTGACCGTGTACATCACCACATACCTTTAGTGGTGCCTCAAGCTCTAACAATACCGGTTGCTCCAAAAAAATTTTTTGCGACTTTTCACACAAGAAATATATTTCTCGCTCCTCCAAATTCACTTGATGACCCGGTCGTTTGCCTCTAACAGAGAGTAATTTATCGATGATGGAGTCTACAGTCATAGCTCCACCTTTTCCCTTCTTCATCGACATACTTGTAATGCGAAACTATTTCAATACCTATTTAATGCACCAAAAACAACTCACTGTACGCGGAGAATTGGATATAGACGTTTATTGTATGTATTATGAGTTTGTTACTTCCAACAAGTAACAATACGCAATATGTACAAACGGAAAGCCAATTTCAACGTATGGGCCGTGACCAGTCAAATGGCGGAGTGTCTAAGCGTAGTTGAGCGGACGGTTCGACGCTTTCCGTTCCGTAAGTTGCAACTTGGGCGAATCGGGAAGGGGACGTCAAGGTGTGGCGACACTTGTGTGCAGCGTGCACCGCAATGAAGAATGGTTGCAATCAATCAATACTAGTGATGTTATATTATTATATTTATTATTTTTACCATAATAAAATGTAGTAGTAATAATATATAATAATAATAAAATACAACACTCCTCAAAAAACAACATCATAATAATAATAATAATAAAGAAGAAGAAGAAGAGACTGGTTTGAATAATGCGGCGTGTGTTATGCTGTGTTCTTCTTTCTTCTTCTCCTATGTTTTGTCCTGTTTTGTTGTTGTTTATGCCTGGCCACCCAACCAACAGACGACCTAACGCAAATTCGACTGACTGACGACTGACACTTTATATCGTGTGTACCACTACTAGCACTACTCGGGTAGACATTCATTCATTCTTCTTCTTTGTTCTATTATAACTCACAACATTTTTAAAAAACACAACGACACACACACACATACACAAACAAACAACATCTCTAACCTCTTCCATTATTAGTGTTGTATGCGTGCCTCCTAACACTACACTACATTCGAAGTACAATATATGTATACAAACAAATAAATAAACAAATTCCTCTGCACTGAGCAACCAATCCCGTCTACGATGGACGCAGCATTGATCGTCTGGGGAGATAGGCAGTGAAGCCGCAACGTGTGATAGGCGCTTCGAGCACTGATCGCGTAGAGGAACTACATGTACTTCGTGCGAAAGGAGGCACCTTATGGAGGCAAAAAAACAGCACTGCCACAGCATTGCCGCAGTTCAAATTTAAATCAGTGGTTGTGCGCTACCTAAAAGGCTTGGCCTTCCCATTGCGCCTTCTGGTAATCAAGTACATCAATGCATAGTCTAAGGACTGTGTCCATTTCTTCCTCCTCAAGTATACCTAACGGTGTATTTTAGAGACTCTTCCTTCCTATATGAATAGAATGGGGAGTGTTGAGTACCGTATGGCGTACTGTAGCGCGGCAAAAGGAGATTCAATTTGAAACGATGCGAACATTATAATTACGTGTGAGTATGCAGTGCTGTGTGGTAGTGTATGAAAGGGCCCCATATATAACTAATTTATCAATAATTTATATATATAACATGAGAAAGGCTTTTCCTCAACACAGACAGACGTGAAGGGACAAAGTGGCGCCGATTTGACACATCGTAGTGTATCTGTCGCACTGTCCCTAGCATTTAGTGTAGTACTTGTCCCAGGAGGGGCTAGCAGGTGGAATAAGTGTGGTGGATGAATTTCTGTTCCACTAGCTACTACTAGAAGAACAGAACAGAAATAAAGGAAAGACATCGTTTATTAGTGTACACATAGAAAACACAACAGAGCAGTTCAATCTATTCATAGATAGAAATAATATTGAGTCGTGGTGGAAAGTCAAATTAATAAATTAAAACACAACAATAATGTAGTAGAGTATTGAACGCCAAAAAACACAACAACAAAAGAAGGGCTTTAAAAAGCAATAGAGTAGTAGTACTGGTACGTGATAGGTAGGTATTCGAATTGTAATACTAAGAATCATCATCATCCAGCAAGGGAGAGAGAGAGAGAGAGAGAGATAGAGTCAGGCCTACTTACACACTACACTCCTCCTGGTCTTTTTTATTGATGATAATAATTTCAATAATACAATGATAATAATACATAAACTTTATTTGTAATGGACAACAATTGAGATTGTCATATAGTAGAATTGTTATTTATTATTATTATTATTATTACTAATTTTAGGAAAATAATGATAATCATTGACGACTATTGGAATGCTGGAATAATATAATTATAAAAAATAATTGAAATAACATACACAATAATAATATAATAAATAATTAATAAAATATAATAATAATAATAATACTAATAATTATACAATAATCACCATCATTCATTATTAGCTAGCAGCACCACAACAACAGGAGCAGCAACAAACAACATCATCATCACAACAAAAAAAAAAAGATGAATTATTGAAAAATGTGGTCGAACACACCTCCTCCGTGGCGGCAACGTCACTGCTTGGGCAGTATGAAATCCACTCGCCAGTAAAGTAGCTTGACCGACACATACATATCACCTACACATTTTTGTTGGCCTGGGTAGGTGGGCGTACTTTTCATATCTTTATTCACTGCGTGGCCGTGTTCGATTTTCAACAGTGAAGGAGTGGTTTTTCCGTAAGCAAGTGAAAACATGTCTTCCACAAGATCTACGAGAAGGAGCCGTCGTGCGGCAAAGATTAAAGAGCAAGAATCCTCCGTGCTTGGTAGTATTGGTGGGGCCATCAGACGAGCTGTGACTCCAATCTTGGGCAATTTCTTGCAAGCTGAGGAAGAGTCCGACGACGATAGTAATACCGACGTACGTTCTCTTCCAAGCGAAATTGACGCAGACTCTTTTCTAGAAAAAACAAACGACGAAGCAAAAAGGAAGGAAGGAAAGAAGCGTGCCATAAAGTTCGAGGAAGCCCCTAGCGAAGGTGATACTGGTGCAGGCATTGGACTACGGTTAAAAACAGAGAGTGAGAAAGATGTCGCTCCACAACATTCCGAGGTAAAAAAAGCTGTGGCGGTAGACGTCGACAAGCTAAAGTATAAAGGGGCATACATTAAGAACATGAAAGTTGCTAAAATCAGAGCAGCGTTGAAAAGTCTCGGCTTGCCCCAAGAAGGCCGTAAAGACGTCTTGAAAGAAAAACTGGTTCATGCTGTGCTTGAGCTACATCACTCAGACCCATACGCCAACGCAACACCTGCTAAGAAAAAAAGCAACCGTAGTAAGGGCGTGAAGACTAAGGAGGAGCAAAGCAAAGCCAGCCCAAAACGAGAAGACCCGATCACCAGTCGTGGCCGCAGTAAACGCGCAGCAAGTAACGGTGCAAAGAAATCGAAAGCACGTAAAACGAAGAAGGAAGAGGCATCTTCCACTAGACAAAGCAAGAGGCTTTCCAAGGAAGCCAAAGTAGACGAGACGAAACCATCATCACGATCAACCAGGAGATCCTCGAGAACTTCCAAGGAACCCAAGGTAGATGAGACGAAACCATCATCACGATCAACCAGAAGGTCCTCGAGAACTTCCAAGGAACCCAAGGTAGATGAGACGAAGCCATCATCTCGATCAACCAGGAGGTCCACGAGAAGGAGTACTGAGGCCAGAGAAGAAAAACAATCACAGGCGGTCGAAGAAATAGCTTCTACACAGGCGGTCGAAGAAATAGCTTCTACAAAGAAAGTGCAAAAAAACGTTGTTGCCGAAAGGAAAAGTAAAAGAAAGATTGCAAAACCTCCCAGCAAAGCTGGACGAAGCCAAATTAGTAAAGCTGATGATACAACTTTCACATTTAACATACTGATGAGGAAGAAAAAAGCCGAGTTGATCGAGCTGGCCGTGAAACATGGTGCTAGTGACAAAGGTACCAAAAAAGATCTCTCTAACAATATCTTGAAAGCTATCATGGAACAAAATAAAGATGACAGTAGGGAAGAGAGAAAGGTAGACGCCAATGAGACACGTGCGGGTGCATCGGAAACTAACGCGCCCGTGGAGGCGGAGGTTGTCGCTAAGAACTCCAAAGGCCGGAAGCGGAAGATCAGAACCGCGACAAATTCCAGGAAAAGTGAAATCAAAAAGGCTAGTGGATCACCAAGAAGAAAGCGATTACCACAAGCTGCAAGCAAGAGAAAGCGACCAGTGAACGAAAGTATTTTGCCAACCGCAAAACGCAATAATGCAATCCCAATTTGGGATAGCCAGAATGAGAGGAGTGAAGGTGTTATGGATGTTGATGAAAGTACGGTATCGATTAATGTTCAAGAAAAACCACCGAAAGTCAAGGAACCCATTTTTGTACAAGGCGATAGCGACAATGATCCAACGACGAATATGGTTATTGAGAGTGGTGGTGACATGAAGATGACTGACCAGCAAATTGGAAGGGAGTATTTGAACCTCCTTGACGATGATAGTGATAGTGCAGAGAAAGAAGACGACGATGGCGAAAAAACAACGTCTACATTTGCAAAGATTAGTGAGAACGAACTCAAAAGCGTACTAGATCGGCTAGATAATGAGGAACTGAAGCAGCGTCTGAAAGTAGCGATGTCTAACAAATCGCAAGATTCATCTGCGCCGAAGTTAGCGAAAGAACGGGATGTTGCCCCGGCGGAGCTTAACGGCTCACGCGAGGGTATTGTAAACACTACGGAAGAGCCAATTAAGGAGAATAAGGTCATTCAACCAAAACCCCGCGTCGACGGAAAAGAAGTTTGCCAAGTCGTGAAAACATTGATGGGGTCACATCGTCGTTCAGCAGATCGTGTAAATGATAATAGTTTGGAGGTATCTGACTTGGAAAACGAAGCTCCGTCTTCGTTTGTTGTTCCTTTCCAAGTACCAAATCGTAACGACCGGTTGGTTGTTCATCCACAAGCAAATTTGGTTGACCGTAACGGCCCGTACGCACCCCAAACTGGAGCCATATACGAAAGGAGGCCCCGTCAATCACCATACGGCTCATTTACGCCACGCGCGTATAATTCTAGGAGAGCATCGCTAGGCGGGAATTTTCCGAGATCTGTTTCGGGTCATTCGCATGTAGCTATGATGTCACAATCTGGGGTGTCGAGGGCGAACCGTAACCAACAACCAGTCGTATCATCTCAATCTTTCTCCTCAAAACGCGCCCGTACAATAGATTTAGCTAAAGAGACGCAGCCGAACGGTATGATGCAGGTCTCCGACTTGGGTGGCTATAGCATGGATGTCCGTTCCTTGAAAAAGAGGCGCTTATCGTCCTCCCAATATTACAGTCGGGGCAATGGGAATCTTCCTTTAGCATCGCCAGCGTATTCAACCTCATACTCTACAACGCCCCGCAATATTTATTCATCAAGTTATGCAAGAGGTTATGCGAGACCAAGAACAAAGCCTAGGAATAGACAAAGTTTGCCTTCTGGTATTGCTAACGGCCGAATGCTGACTAAATCTACTCCAATTGGCACTACAGACGTGGCAAAAAGGATATTAGATACTTTAGAGCAAATGTCTACCCCACTGAGCGATGCTAGAAGAACATTTGCAGGAACTTCGTCTTCCAGAATCACTTCGAGTAATGTTCAGGCAGCGCATGCTCGTGCATTGCGTGAGAATAATAGCAGTAATGATTTAAGTGGGGGTGGTGCTTCGCATGCTTTAGCGACCAGCCCGAGTAGAATTTTTGGAGAAGTTGGTGTCTCACCGGATTTAAAATTGTCAATGTCAAAAAAGTCTACCAGGAAAAATACGGACAATTCAATGGTTAACCTTTTTGGTTCTCGAGTTGCAAAAAGTGAAGCCACAAATTCTGACAATGATCGTGCCACACTACCGCCACCATCAATATTCTCGAACTACAAAAAGACTAGCATTACAAACATTATTGACACTTCTGTCGCGGCAGAAAAGACCTTCGGTAATGCTGGCGCAGTTTCACAAGGCGGTAAGATTGATGTTGTACAGAAGTTTGTGTTTTCTCGACCCTCTAAAACCGTGGTTAATAAGACTAAAATTCGCGCCGCTATGGATGAAGCAAAACAAACTGCAGGAAATACGTTCACGTTTGACGACCCTGAAGATGATAATTTCGATAGTGCATACCCACTTGATATAGATGAGGAAGATGTTGACAATGCGCCAGACTGGACCAATTCAAACAATACAGTTTCTAATAAAAAGAACTCATCATCAAGTGCAAAATCAGAGTCTGCCTCAAATACTGCCTCATTTCCTACAGATAATGAGACTGCATCCACTGACGAGAAACAGGCGATCTCAAATGTATTTGCTGCTTTTCTTCCAAAAGCTGGTGAATGGAAATGCAAAGCATGTAGCGTCATGAACAAAGCCAGCGCAGTGAAATGTGTATCTTGTGAAACTCCAAGGGAAGATGCCCCGAAAAGTTCCGGAAGTGCTACTGCAAAAGCAAAAACACGAGAAGATGGAAAAGTTAGTATGTTTACCTTTGGATCAGCCCCTAGTGGTGGTCTCAATGCCAGTAACAGTACAAAGGCCAAGGGTGTAAGCTTTCAATTTGGCAAAACACCGAAGCCCTCGGCTGCTGCAAAGACATCCACCAAACAAGTTTCCTTCGGGAAATCAAGTACTGCCTCTGCACCCTCTGCGGGAGGCTTTACATTTGGTGGAGGCAGTACAAAATCTCTAGATACTGCAGACAAGACTAAAGCAGATAGTGGGGCTGGTGGATTCTTGTTTGGAAGCGCCGCAAAGAAGGGTGATAATGAGAAAACTCCCGCGCCTTCGACAGGATTTACGTTCGGTGGAACCGAAATGGGGAATAATAAAAAAGAAAAGTCAGCGCCCTCGTCTACGGGATTTACATTTGGTGGGAGCGGCCCTATCAAAGCTGATGAAGGATCAAAGGCGGAAACACAGAGTAGTAAAAACTTGAATTCCAGTGCTTCAGGCGATGCTAGCGCAAGCACTGGCTTCACGTTCGGTGCAAAAGCTGATGATGCCAAACCAGCCACTGGATTTACTTTTGGGGGAAAAAAGAATTCTGGAGAAAGTGAAAAGAATGTCGATAATAAGAGTGGTGGTGGTTTCACCTTTGGTGCTGCAAAATCAGAAGAAAAGCCTAAGACTGCTTCCACTGGTTTTCAATTTGGATCTAGTGGCACCGAATCAAGTGGTACCAGCTCAAGTGATACTAGCTCTGCAGCAAAAACTAGTGGCTTTTCTTTTGGTGGAGCAGCTGCAACGAAGAGTAATACAGCAGCTTCGGGTTTCACATTTGGTAATAATGCCAGCACAAGTGGTGAAAAGGAAAAATCTAAGGATTCGACGACAGCACCTGGCTCAAGTCTATTCAAGTTTGGCGATGGGTCAAGCAATGCAACCTCAACGGATTCATCAACAACGAGCAGTACTGGCTTAGCCTTTGGGGGCAGTAAGCTGCCTACACCCGGTAAAGATGGAGCAAAAAATGATGGGGCAACAACAAGTGCAGTAGGAGGCTTTAAATTTGGATCATCTGATAATGCTACTGCTGCCAGCACGAGTAGTACGGATACATCAAGCACTGGGTTCAAGTTTGGGTCTAGTACTACGTCTACCGCGAAGAAAGATGATACCAACGGCATGTTCAATTTTGGTGGTAGCAAATCGTCAAGCAAATTAGATACGATTAAAGAACGTATGGCCAAGCAACCAAAAGGTGGAAATGGTGGTGCGCAATCGAAACCAGCGGTAACGGGGGCATTTCAATTTGGTGCAAGCAGTCAGCAGTCTTCTACGCCAACTTCGAATGTGGCTAGTAAAGCTGACGGTGCATTTCAATTTGGCACTGCTGGTGCCGCGAGCAACAAAAGTGATTCGTCAAGCGGCAATATGTTCTCGTTTTCTGGTGCATCTCAACCAGCCACAGGAACAAGTACCATGGATAAAATTAAGACAAGGATGGGAACTCAACCAAGTGACACAAAGCCAGCTTCTGGTGGCTCTTTTGTCTTTGGCGCCAAATCATCAGATACAACCGCTAACTCCAATACATTTGGCGGTGCGACAACAGGTTCGTCTCCAAACGCATCTGGTATGACGTTTGGAAACAGCAGTACAAATGCGCCAGGTGGGTTTGGAAACAGCAGTACAAATGCGCCAGGTGGGTTTGGTCAAGGGGGGCAAGCAGCCGCGAAGACGCCAGCATTCGGTGGCGGTGCATCAAAGGAAACGCCCTCAATGATTTTTGGTGCTGGCAGTAACACTTCAACCGGCACAGCTTTTGGCAATTCAACGAGTAACAATACGTTTGGAGGGCAATCTCAACAACCTTCATCAGGTTTTGGTGGCTCCGGCGGAAGTACTGGGTTCGGTGCGACGCCTAGTGCGTCGAGCATGACATTCGGCAATAACACAAAGGGACCAAGTACATTTGGCCAGGGGGCGCAAACTTCATCAAATTCTACCACATTTGGCGGCGGTGCTTCGTCAATGAGTTTCGGGGGTAACAGCTCCGGTTCTACAGGACAAACCTTTGGGGGTGCTGCCCAAAACAACAGCACGTTTGGTGGACAATCTCAGCAGCAAGCAACAGGATTTGGCAACATGGCAGGCGGTGGAGGCTTTGGTCAAACAAGTTCAGCCGCCCCAAGTACATTCAATAACGCCGGTTCCTTTGGTGCCCAGGGCCAACAGGCTCAACAACCAGCCTTTGGGGGGGGGAGTGGCGGTTTTGGTGCTCAAGCGAGTACATCATTTGGCGGGGCAGGAGCTTTTGGGCAAGCGCCTACACCGTCGCCATCACCGTTTGGTGCCTCTCAGGGTGGGGGGAGCAGTGGCTTCAACATGGGAAAAACTAGGAAGAAGGTGAAAATAAAGAAGAGGAATCGAAGGCGGTAATCATCCGAAATCAGGAGTCTCCAACTACGAAGTATGACACTACGATTTTCTAATGAAGTTAGATGCGTATAAAGAAGAGATAAGGTCATGTGTATATTTATTAACGTATCTTAAACTTTAAATATGATAATATATATATATACCCGGCCTGTATGTAGAAATAAAATTCGTGTTTTCCTTCAACCTATCCTGTGTCAAACAGCTGAACCGTCCACTACGCTCCCTCCCTACTTAGTTCCGGAGAGCAGTATCTAAGACTGCCCTCCAACAATATTACACTCCTCTACGTTGTTTGATATGCTGCTGTGCCAGCTGTTTATTGTCTTCGCATCGCGATCTATGAACAAGGCTGATGAAGGAGAGTGTTCATGACAATATTTGTTGTCTTCAATCACGTTATCAACAGGTAAGCAAGGATAATTATCATATATACCTACAATTTCCGGGTATTCTGTTGAATATGGAGGATTTTGAAAATTCAAATTTTCTAATTCGGCGTGAAAACATACAGGACCAGTACAATTTATCTGGCATGCACTGCGCTGCCATGTCATGCCACGATTATCGAAAGCAATGTCTTTATCATTATTTAAAAAGAAATTGTCATGTATGTAATTCCTTCTTCCTCCCCCAAGCAAAACGCCAGTAGTGCTGTTGATTATCGTGTTGCCATAAAACTCCCAGCCAGACATTTGATCATCCAAGTAAAATGCATTTTGGGAACATGATTTTTGCGCCAATTTCTCTAAAGGCCTTACCTTATTAAACGTATTAAACCTTACAATATTACCTCGTTGTGACCAAGATCGACCGATATAAAAACTACCAGTGTCAGTACATTCATAACTTGCTTCCAAAATTGAATTGTGCTCGAACACATTATTGTTTCCACCACCTTGAATTGCCGTATGCGGTGCACGATGGATAGAGTTATTCGCGATGTAGCAGCCAATACAATCAAAACCTACTCCTGGTCTGTATGTTCGTATCAGTCTTGAAAAGTTTGATATTGAATTCTTGACTACATGAAGATCGCTGCCTTTCAGAGTTTTAATGTTGCCACCAGTAATTTCGATACCATAAGTTCCACAACCGTGAATTGTTGTGGTCGATATTGTGGAATTTTCCCCTTGAAAATATATACAGGCACCAACAGTGTTTGAAACCGTACACCCTTGAATGATTATGTTGTTAGCATTTTTTAAATGCATGCCATCGCCTTTGGAAATAGACATTGTCATATTCACGAAGGAGAGATACTGTAACGATGTGCTGCTACCACTTGTGGAAGAAACGATAGTATCTAGCGTCGACAAAATCAACTTCACCGAGGTAATATCGTCAATATTTGAAGGTAACGCTACATAAAGAGTTCCATTTTGTCGGTTTATATAATATTCACCAGGTTCATCGAGAAAAGCAATTGAATTTAGCATGTAAAACGGAAAGCCTCGAACGGGTGGGTACTGTGGCGGTGTCTTTGGGTCCATGTAAACTCGGAAAGTTGTGTTGTCTAATCGTTTGATATCAGATATGCGCACGTATGTATCGCGCCAGTCGAATTTGAAGTAACCATGTATCCATGCCTCATCATTCGCTTGTAGACTCTTCATTAGAAGATACCCTGAAACCGTATCATTCAAGTCAAAATAGGATTCGTTAGCATTGACAGCCACAATGTCGTCATAGCCGACCCAAATCCACGGATTATAGATGTCATTCTTTGGCAAATTGGGGTGACGCGCATGAATCATTGCCTGATAAGTTTTGTCACTACTCATATAGAAAAGTTCCGCTATATTCACAGGGTATGGATTTGCTAAATTTCCTAGAATTGATTTGTTGAGGCCTAGGTTGCAGGAAAAGAGGTCTATTGAATACATTTTTACCTTACCTCTTGATGGCAAAGGTTTAAATTTGCCGCTTGGAAGTTCCACTCCTCCTATCAGTTCAGCGTCTTCAACAGAGTCTTCGGTTTTGAAAGTCGTATATAGAATTCTTGACTCCGCTGAGCCAGAGTCGAGAATAGGGTTCAACATAAATGCATCTGCACTATGCAAGTAGTGTTTTCCACTCTCAAAATAAACGAAGCGATCATTTTCTTTTGACATCTTTCGCAGTATCGTCTGCGCATCTTGTATCGTGTTGACAATATGATTTTCTTCGAACCCCAATATTTTTAGTTCCTTGCTCGACAAGGTCGAGTTACTTTTTCGCACAAAAATGGCATTTTCGAGGCCATTGGCAGTTCGCAGTAGTGCTGCAACCCACAAGACAAACAGTTGACTTTTTGCTTCCATAAAGCCCTCTATATATTATCGATCTTCTTCAAGTATGTGTAAGCTCTGCTTGTTTCTCTTCCACTTTTGGTGAAGGAAGATTCGCGAGCGAGAACGACATTGTAGTTAACAGCAGTGGTAACGACTAATATGTCGGAAAGTGACAGCAAATGTGATGAATGTGAATGTGCTCTTCCATTATTTATATTTTATTAATTTCTTCGTCCCGTTCGTTCGTCGTGTATGTAATGTGATGGGTTTGATGGATGATTATTTGATGCAATGTGTGATGGATTTTTAATGCTATTCCTATGCTAAGGGTCCGATTTCGTGTGTGTGATGATGTGATGGTGCGGTGAAAAAAATAATATTAAATTTATTAGTCTACTGTACAGTACATGTATCTTTTTTTTTTTTTTTTTAAGTTTTAAAAAAGAAAATTTTAGTCTCCTTCACAACAATACAACAAAGACGANCAGTAAGACTGCGAAATCGAGT
>LT658693.1:0-16703 GCA_900128575.1 Stramenopiles sp. TOSAG41-1
TGTCGTGGATTTTTCGCTCAGCATTGTAGCTCATATCTTTCGCTTCGATTTCTTTGATNTACTTTTCTTCCATATNGCTGAGAAGGGACTTATTTTCCTCTCGAAGTTTTTTGAGNTTACTGTCGTGGATTTTTCGCTCAGCATTGTAGCTCATATCTTTCGCTTCNATTTCTTTGATNTACTTTTCTTCCATATNGCCAAGAAGGGACTTATATTTTTTTCCACATTTCCTGTCTTTACTTCTCTTGCCCGCACTTCATTTTCATGTTCTGCCTTTAGATCACTCAGTGTAATTTTATGCATGGCTTGAATACTTTCTAAGTGCTCTTTCAACCTATCGCGTTCTAATATCGAACTTGCACGCAACTGCTCTCTGAACTTTTCAAAACTTTTTTCTTGATCTCCCAAGCGTTTTTCAAAGATTTCATCTTTCAAAGCCATTTGCTTTTCTTGTTCATTTTGAAGAAATTTCAATTCTTCTGCCAGCTTTTCACTGTAACTCTGATCCTTTGCCCGAAGTCTTTTTTGTAAATTTGCAACTTCTGTGTTTAAATCCTTGATATCGTTTTCGTAAGCCGTAATTTGGTCAGAGCACCGTTGTTCTACCTGTTGCTTTTTTTTATACTCTCCAGCAACTTTGTCTTCTAATTTCGATAGTTGCTCCTCTAGATGCTGTTTGTTTTGCGTGTGAGTTCTATTAATTAACGCTATGTCTTGTTTCTTCTCTTTCTCCAAAGTAATTACTTTAGTCTCAAGTCTGCTAGTAGCTAGTTTCGATAAATTCAATTCGTCCTCCATTTGTTGACGACTTTGATCTGACGATTCTAAATCGCTAAGCAAGGACGTTTCTTTTGCCTTAAAGGACAATTTCAAACCGTCAATAGTATCTTCTAATTCCTCGATCTTTTTTTCCCTGGCGGCAACAACATCATTGAGCCGAGTTTGCTCCTTGCTCAAGATAGATTTATGCGTCTTGACGAGTTCGTCTATTTCGAGAGTGTTTGAAGATTGCAAATCTGCGAATTTTTGCTTCAACTGAACAAGTTTTGATCGCTCAATTTCTGTCGCTTTTTGCGCGAGCAACAAATTCTCTTTTAGAGTTTCATACTTTTGTTGAGAATCCCGCACTTTTTCGTTTAAGGCATTGATTTTTATAATATTATCTTTGGTAACTTTACTGATTGCTAAGGAATGTTGTTGCTTTAACTCTTGTACTTCTCCCCGTGTTGTTTCTGACGAAATTTCATAATTTTTGGTTAAAGCGGCAATGACTTCATTATGCTGGGCTTTTACAGCAATGAGGTTATCTTCGTTTTTCTGGTTGATAGTTTCGATTTTCTGTTCATGTTCTTCGTGCATATGCTGGATCTTCTGCCTGTTGTCATCCTCAAGTCGTTTCGTTACTTTACTTATTTGCGATGAAAATTGTTGCCGAAGTTCAATTTCGTTCTTTGCCACCCGGGCAATTTCCTCTTTATATTTTGATAGTTGCAAGTCGTAACTTTCTCGAAACTCTTTTAAAAACTTTTCATCTTGCATTTTTATTCTATCTACTTCACGTTCATGCAACCGGTCCTTTTCATTAATTCTATTTTGCAGCTTATTATTCTTTTCGATGAGATCTTCTAAACGGCTGTTCATGTCGCGTTTTATTTTGGTATCCAAAGCTATATGTTCTTCGCTGATTTCCTCGGTTTCAAGGAGGTCAAAAACAGGTTTAACCAATAGCAACTGTTTAGTAGCAAGTTTCAACTTCTTTCCCAATGACTTGTTTTCGGTCCTAGATTTAGATAGAATATCTTCAATGTTTTTAGAGTAGGCCAAAACATCGTTTACTTTTTTTTCATACAACTCGACAGTTTCACTGTTGGTTGTGCTAAGATTGTTTTTCACGTCTTTGATTTTTTCTTGAAGTTCTCTTTCAACATTGCGCTTACTTTCGTTGGATTCGTAAGTGATTCGCTCTATTTCCATTTTGTATTTATTTTCAATTTCTCTTTTCTGTATATCAAACGCTAAAATTTCCCGATACTGTAGGTCACAAAGGTGCTTTGTTACACGTTTATAGACCTGTGCCCGTTTGTTCTCGTCTAATATGCCCAGCTCTCTAATGTATTGCTCAGCTAATACTTCCGGGTCATCACCGATCTTTATGTCAATATCAGTAACACTATTGCGCCTTTTTCTTCTAGGCTTGTTTATGGACTTGTGTGTAACGTTTTTAGACTCGTGAGAGTCATCTATATTAGGACTATTCGGTGTCTCGCGTTCGACAATAGACGTTTCGTTTCTCTCTTGGTTTGCTACAGCTACAGCGGTTAGCTTCGCTTTCATTTTTTTCATGAAGTCTACGTCCATTTTTTTATTGGTCTACATATATGTTTCCATATTTAACTAGTAGCAAATGCGTGAAAGAAACCCATACAACTTGTTCCTCCGCTACGTTTGTCGTGGTGCATTTGGGACATCAAACCGACACAATAAAATGATAATAATATACTATAATAATAATAAATAATAATAATAATAATAATAAATAAAAAAAATAATAATTAAAAAATATATGTATTATATATTTATCATTATTATTATTATTTATTAGTAGTGGTAGTATTATATAATATATTATTATGATGTACTAGCCTACATTACAGAGTATTTCTTTTTTATTCGTACGTACTTATACTCCAATAAACAACAATGTAAATGCGCAGAGAGATAAGACAAACACATGATCTCGAAACGTCGTCGGAATGATCACCATGATGTAAAATGACGATGTTGTTGTCCCGTCGTCGTGTTTATATTAATTTATTTTTACGAGAGATAATAGAAAAGATGTTTTGCTTTGCTTCGTTCAGTATGTTACTCGCAACTCCTCCTCCTCTGATTTCTCTGCCAAGGTAAAGGTAGTAGAGCTACCATGCAAAAAATAAAATAAAATAATAGATCAGTTTCTTTTTCTCCTGATGATGGCTTTTCCATTTTACCTTAAAGTAAACTACGGCTGCTACGCTGCTGGTATGGAGAGAAATTTGTTGAGCTGCATGATGATGATATAATGAGTAAGGCAAGGAGATGGAGATTTGACAGGAAATAGTGAAGCAATACTATTAAAGACAACATGGTGAATGTAAATGATGATAACACTACTACAGCAGAGTAGAGCAAATTAATAATAATATATTTTCAAAAAAAAATTAGTAGTCTATCATTAGAATCATAGTGCTACTGCTATGCTGTAATTATAGTTTCACACAACAACATACATACAACAAAATATTTTTATTTCACAATCAAACTTTTTTTAATATGTGTGCAATACTATTGCTAACAAAACAACAAAACATCACAACAACAAAACAAGAAGAAGAAGAAGAAAAGACGGACTGACGACGACTAGCACTACTACTAAAAAAATAATAATAATAATACACGTAGTAATAAAATAAAAAAGTAAGAAGAAGAAAGCTGCTTTTTGCAGGTGCACTTTGCATCGCGCCTACGCCTACGTAATCAGCTTACCATAGCGGAGGCGACCACCACATTTTTGGGCCCATTTTTGACGATCGAGTTGTGCTCATGTAAATAGAATGGCCCATAATGCTGGCATATGTAAGACAACGGCGTACGCATTGAAAAAAAAAAATAACTTTCCGTGTTTGAAAGTGGGATGTTCAAACGTGGACGCGTGTTTACGCAACGGGTTAAAGCCAGGCCATGGGATCGTAGAGGTTGCTGGCGAAGCGTCTTCAGGAAAGACTCAATTTTGTCTCCAGCTAGCGCTCAACTCACTTTTGCCATTGAATGAGACTGGGCCAAAGCATGGAATATTGTATATATTTTGTGAAGGCACTTTTCCTATTAATCGCTTGAAAGATCTTGCAAACAATAAATATGGTGAGAGCGTTGCGAAGATTCTCTTAGAGCACATTTTTGTAGAGCACGTAGACGACGTCGATCAACTGTGGACACTGTTGGATAGTAAAATGTTCAGGGCATCACTGGCAAGTGGCCGAATAAAGACGGTCATTGTTGACTCCATTACAGCAATAATAAGAGGAGAATTTGGATCGTCTAGACAAGAGTTGGTAGACCGTAGCGACGCTTTCTTCACATTTTCATCGCGCATGAAATATTACTCAAGTCTGTACTGCTGCTTATTCGTAGTAATTAACCAAGTATCATCTGTTGTCAGCCAAGATAGTGAGAATAATCGATCGACCTTCGGCAACCACCATGGCATGGATACCAGTTTTGTGCCGAATGGGCAGGAGGCTAGAATATATCCCGGTGAAAATGTAAAATATGCGTCATCAACGGACTCGCTCAAGGTCACACCATCGCTTGGTATATCGTGGTCAACCTGCGTGAATACGAGAATACTGCTGCGCCGTTTAAGTGGACAGTCGGTGGATAATGAACAGGTAGGCACCAATGAAAACAAAACCAAAGTTAAAATTTTTAGACCTATTGTTCGGGAATTGCGTGTCCTGTTGAGCCCGATATTGCCTTTTAACAGTTTCTGTTATTTTACTGTAACGAAGGAAGGCTTGGTAAATGTATGAATGTAGGGAACATTCAAGAAACCGAAGATCATGTCATGAAGTGCCACCCGCAATTTACCTTTTGTACTGATATGTGATTACGTATACGTTTTAACTTCATAAAATGTATTTTTTGGAATTCTATTTTTCCATAATATAAGCACGCACACACATGAAGTACCCACTCTCTTAATTAACATAACTTGGTACGTAGTAATGTCTTCGTTGACGTTACCCGCAGTACTCACAACTGTCTTCCATGGCCATGGTCAAGATCCCAGCCGCTATCATGAAACATGTGAGTCATTATACTCTTTCTGCCACTACGTCTATCATTGCGGTCATTAATCTTTATATGTGTCCGTGGACTATACTTTCGGCTTTGAGTAGGCTTCTGCCACTCACCTCTCTGTCTGGCAGTGCCAAACTCATGCCGATGCGATTTTTGCAACCGGTTCAGGACCTTTTCTTTCTGTTTTTCTTTAACAACTTGATGGTGTCTTGCTACATAGTGGTCTCTCGCGCGGTTACGGGATAGCCGTTTGTACTTTTCCACTTGTTGGGTAGAGAATCCTTTTATTTTATTTTTTGCGGGCTCATAATTTGGAATGTTGTTTGTCACTTTCCCTTTTTCATATGGTTTTCTAATCTGTTGTAATAAGCTAAATCCCGGAACGCCTTTTTGTTGTTTGTGACCTCGATTTGTGCGTGATGTGAAATGAGGATTTGATGATGCAAACCTTTGTTCCCGCAAAGGCCCGGATTTTAAAGGCCCTTTGGATATCGGCCGTGCATCGCGTAATCGTTCGATAAATTCGCCCCCTGTCAGTACACGTTTGTGATCTTTACCAGCTATCATTGAAAATACTTTTTCAACAGTATTTTTATCGACATCAAAGCCCTGCTGCTCTAAGCCATGTTGAATTGATTCAGATGTGACAGCGCATTTATGTTGCCTGCCTCCTGCTGCCTTTGGATCCCGGTACAGTCTCAACGTGTGGAAACCAGTCTTTTGCTGCTGTCTATCTTGCATTGTTCGCACGATGACTTCGGGGTTAGTAAAAACATACTCATCCCGATTCATACGTCGGGATGTACTTGGGCGACCTTGCTGTGCAGTAGAAGGCCGTAATGGAAATCCCATCTTTGAGGTTGATCCACGATGCGCCCATAGCTGCTGGATCGGTCTTCCTTTTCTGTGAAAAGTTGTTCTATTGAACCCCGCCGTTTTTGGCCTACATCTTGGCGTTGGATTGAACCAAGGGGAGCGTGGTCGCGAGGGAACACGAGGCTTTGAATCCATCACGCGTATCCCGTTGTCATTATGGCCGACCACAGTGTGTTTTTGTTCGTTGCTGCTAGTTTCGGAAGACATGAGTCCAAGCTTGCGGTGACCGAAAAGCTCTAGAAACTGGCCCAAGTCAAGCTGGGGCTAAGTCTAACGTTTTGAATGCAGATCTACAGAGCGTTCCAAGCGGCTCTTATGCATGGGATCTAGACAAGGTGAAGCTTTAGCCACGTGCGTCGAACCGACATGCAGTCGTACTCTTTTCGTCATTCATTCTTCATCATCGTGTCGTCACATTATTATTGTTGATGGTATGATGATGAGAAGAACTACTATGAATACTACTAATAAATAATATTCGTGTTTTGTTGTACTGCGGGTGTAGGCAATCCAAGCATCATGTCCCTATCAATGCGGAATGATGTAACCGCTCTCAATGCTGTTGGCCTGCTATAACGATAGACTTTTCTTCATTTGGCGTTTTCTTCAATGATAAGAAGCGTTTTCATTTGATGATGTCTCCTCTAAACGTATTGTTATGAGAAGAATGATGCCCTGTTGTTGGCACACAATTGTGATTAGTAATAAAAAAGCAGCACTTACCACAGTAGTAGTAATATTATAGCAAATAGAAGTAGTAAGATATAATTATTATTTACTTATATAATTTTAGTTAATTATTCTTCTTCTATTTATTGGTAGTAGCTACTTATTATCATCTTCTCTAATAACAATAATGTGTCACTCACACATAACACGGATTGGACACACCATACCGCAGGAGAAAGATCCTTCTATCTCTCGCGCACGCAATTTGGCCTTGGTGACCCCGGAGGCAGGGCAAGACTTTACGATTAATTTGCCATCCCATTTAAAATGAAGAAGGGTAAACCCGGTCCCGACGAAGAAGCGGAGCCTGAGGCGAAAGCTGTTATCGATGAAGTATTTGCCAATGCCGTCCATATATCTGATAGAAGGTCAGAAGCGACCAAGAAGGATATTCATGCCAATTACACTGTGCGAATGGAATCTACAAGAAAATTTCGAAAGGTAGAAGAATTACGCAAGAGCACTCTAGTGGAGATGCAGAATACCTTGAAAAAACATGATGCTCTCATGCCATGATGCTGTTTGATGATGTCGTATCGGCTATGGATGTATGTCGTCATGTGAAGGTGGCCTTTCAAAAAATGAAAGACGTGGACTGCGATGAATTTTCTAGCAGAATTGGGGTTTGCAGAGGCCATTTGTCAATCGCAATAGCATATGGCCAGATATACGACTTTCATGGAGAAGATCTTTACGGACCACCAGCAACAAAAGCCAGACTTTTGTCTGAAAGTAGCAAAATTTCAGGGCAAATGGTAATCGATGACTCTGTAATTGAAGTGGAGGCAGACACGTTAAACGCATTGTACAAGGTAGACCGCACAAATACGAAACAGTGTGGGTACCATAAGGGCTCCTTGTACTTCATCATGGAGAAAATATGATAAATTGGCGACTTCCTCGTTATGTGTTGTCCGCGAAGAGAAGAAGGGTGTAATGTAGCGTTATGAAAGTAGTCGTCCATTATTTGTAGTCTTTTAAAAACAAAATATCTATGTGTTTTATTATTTATTACATTACACTCTAACTCTACTAGAGGATTATATCATTATTTATATTGGTGTATTATTATTATATATATATTTTAGTAGTATTACGATTTAAAAAATGTTTTTTTTTTTTTGGTTGTTGTTGTATAGCATGGAGGAGATAAGTTGGACTTGTTCAGTTTGGCTCGCTTACCGATTCAAGTTGCTCGAGGACCTTTTCGAAACATATCATACTGCCAGGTTCGCGCCAGATGTAGTTTGCAGATGCGGACACTTATCCACGGACCGACAATGGCTAGACTTTTAACTGTTGTATTTCTCCTGAAGGCTAACGGTGTGCCTTGTTCAGGCACGAAAGTCAGGACAGCTGAAAGATCCTTGAGTTGTATAGACTTCGACGACAAATGTCGAATACACGATGTTAGAGACTGCCCAATCGACTGGGTTTTGTTTAATAATGACAACGTCTGTAAAATATTAAAGCCACATACTTGTTGTGTCGAATATAATAAAGCATTTTTGAAGGATAGAGGTATTAAGCGGGGCAAAACTCAGCGGCGAAGAAAGCGTCGAAACATCCCAAGCATAGAGTCCATGCCAAATGTAGAAACAAGGTTTAAAAGAAGGGCAGTAATGGGAAAAGGTGATGGGCGTATGAGAGCGTGTTAATTTGTTTCAGATTTTCGTCTTTTCTTATCTAAAGTTAAGATAGCATAACATTTATACAACGTTCGTAGAAAAGCCTGGACCGACGGCGTCCCATGTTCCACCTAGACTTCATCCTCATCGAGGGACATATTTCTTGTATCAACCTTGTCAACCAATATCTCGTTTTCGAACTTTTTTGCTGCAATATTTTTCATCTGAATGCCACCATTACCGTCGCCGTCATCGTTGTCCCCTAGGCCTAGACTTCTGTCGTACTCTTCGTCACCAAAATCATCTTCATCGTCAGTCAATGCTTCAGTTGAAAAATCTTCATTTGTGATACCTGTATTTGCTTGGGTGTAATTCGCATATCTGCTCGAGTTTTTAGCAGGTCGCCAAAGTACCGAAATGCATGCAAAAACAAAGAAATATAATAGATCTGGGGCCGAGTCCATCATCCAAGCAACCATGTAGTTCGACTCTAAAGTGCCAGAACCTTCCATATACAAATAAAATACAACAAACAGACCTACCAAGGAGAACGACATGATCATCACGGAACGAAAGCGCAAAAAGTGCTTCAATTTTATGTTTTGCTCTTTCTCCATAAGATTTTCAATGGTGCTCGTGAGCGCATTGTACGTCCACAACATGGCAATACTGTTCATTATGGCAGCGGGAAACAGTATGAAAACGGCAGACGTGGCATTACTGCTCGAGTTATTATCGAAGGAAGTGTCTTCCACCGATGATTTTACAGATGCTTGTTTGAACACGTCCTTTATAGTGTTGCATATGAAAAATAACACACTGAAGACAAGAACCTTGTACTTCATCATGCCAAGCGAAGGCCTGACAACCCCATAACCCCAACAGACTAAGATAAGTAGCGAGTATCCCAGCGTGATGGTCACGCTCCCAACAACCACATGCAAGTACAACAAAAAGGAACTCCTGCTGTTGCTGTCATTCCAAATCTTGTAGTCCATGTACTGCATGGTGCTATGCATCAAACCTAAAAACATTACAGTAGACACAAATTTTTGCACGAATGTCACTTCGCTACTATGCAAACAGCACAGCAAGGTCCACACGGTTCCGACAACAAGGTAGGCGATTGAAATAGTGGCGTAGAAAGGCAAGCGCATGTACAAATATCCGGGAAGAAACCCGTTTTTATCCATTGTTATAACGCTACCTTTCAAACGCACTTTAGTATGGTTGCAAGTCGAGAAGGCCACTGTATAAATGCCACTTTCATGAACGGGTGCCTTTACTTCCACAGCACTGGTCTGGGAGGACAAAAAAGAGCTTCTAAAAAAGTCACCAGAAGGTTTTTTTGCCATTATAATTTGGTCGTAGCCCCCGTCGTATCCACAAGTCTTCGTACTCGGATCGGTACAGCAGTAAATCTTCGAACCTCCTGGCGTAGTAAGGCCGACGAGGCCACGATTTTTTTCCTCGAATACCATTATCCCAATACGACTTTCGCTTGGGGATTCTTTGCTCTTGTCAAAATCGATAGCATCAATCACAACCTTTATGTATGGCGATCTGTTCTTCGGGGGGTTTTTGGCACGCATAAGGAACCTCAAATACAAAATGTAGTTTTCGTCTACGCTTACGTCAAGGGGCTCCACATACGCGTGGGCTGCATACAGGTTGCAGTACAAGAGCAGCGCTATGCCAAGGATAGAACACGGGTAATTCACCATGATGGTCGAAAGAACACGCTCACGAAGCAAGGAGAGCGCTGGGATGGCAACCCGTGGATGCGGTGAGCACGCACCAGCCTCCACCAACAACCGTAAACGTGGATGGTGCATGCTTTGTGATTGATTATTATATCATTAGTAGAGGAGAGACGACTATAATATTATTATAACAGGGAGAAGGCACTGCTATTTTGATAGGCGTTAGGATGGCGTGGATGTACGCATATAGGCCATGGAGTACGAGCTAGGAAATTATGTGGTGGCATGGAAAGCATATCATTATTATTTATTATTCTTCTATTTATTTATATTTTTTTATATTTTAATTTTGGACTCTTCTCAACGAACTGATCTTACTCAGGAGGCCTGACTCTATAAGCAACAATCCCTATCAATTTGTTGGTGTTGGTTTTACAACTGCCCCATTCCTTCTTCTTTTTCATTGTCCATTATGGTTCGTTTTATTTTGGTGGTGGATTGGGTGTGTGCAGTGCTTTAGCTGTTTCTGCATCCTAATGCTCTACAGTGCTAACTAACTAGCCATGCTGTGTCTTCTTATTTAACATGCATTTTATTGTATTGTATTGTAATACACTCTGTAATTATTATTATTTTTTGAAATTCTTAGCAATGAATTCTAATTCCTTATACTAGCTACTACAACATCCTATAATAATCAATTATTATAAATTGAAATAATAATAAAGAATGAACAACGATTGAAATCAACAACATCATTGCTTCTTCTTTCTATCTGTTGTGTAGTAATATAATGCATAATAATAATGTAGTTGCTGAGCACCTTTCTTTCTACGCACCCAGGCGATCGTGGAGGCCAAAACTACCGATTTGTTACTTCCCCTCAACCGAAGGGTAAACCTAGTAAAACCAGTGGTATTCACAGCTGCGACCCCGAACCCGCTTTACACTGGATAATGTCAGACGAGGAAGAGAAATATGACGACGAAGACTTTGAGGCGGAAGACGTAGAAGACGAGAACTACGACGAGGATGACTTTGAGGACGAGTTCAATGAGGAGGAAGGAGAAGGGAAAATGACTACTGCGTCAACAGCGGTGCGGAAGAACGAGGCAGACAGTACGAAAGGTTCAGTGGCTAGCAATAGTCGTAGTAACGAAGAGTCTAAGGCGCTTTCAACGGAGGAAAAGTCAAATGATGATTATTTCAGTGAGTTGCAGGTACAAGACGGTGGTGGAGACTGCGTATGGGAGGTTGCAAATATAGATGACTGCGAGTTTGGCACACGGATAGGTGGAGGAGGATTCGCAATAGTTTATGAGGGATACTGGAAAGATAAGCATGTGGCTTTCAAGACGTTGTTTGACCCCCGCGTCGACGAAAAACTGAAGCGGGAGTTTATGGACGAGCTTCACGTTATGAGTTCTTTAAGCCACCCAAACGTCGTCGAGTTGTTCGCTGTAAACATAAAACCGCCAAAGTTGTTTTTCATCATGGAACTTTGCGACCGTTCCTTGTACCAGTTACTACATCTTACGCAGGAGCACATATCAATGGAAAAAATGATAGAAATGGCGACTGGGTTTGCGAATGGGATGGAATATTTGCATGGAAAGAAGCCACCGATTATACATCGTGATATTAAATCACAAAATATTCTCTTAACTATCGATTGGGAAATCAAGCTATGCGATTTTGGCCTGGTCACAACTAAAGTCACAACTGCAGGTACCCCCGCGTATATGGCGCCTGAATTGCTAAAGAACAAACCGTTTTCAAAGGAGGTTGATGTCTACGCTTTTGGTATAGTATTATGGGAAATTTTTGCCCGGGAGGTTCCTTGGAATGCAATGGATCCACGCGACATCATAACTAAAGTAGGTAACGGAGAACGACCAGAAATTCCTCGTTACGATTGCCCCGACTTTATTCAAACAATGATATCATCATGCTGGGCACAAAATGCTTTGGATAGGCCCAGTTTTAAAGAGGTACATCAGCAGTTAAGGGAGTGGACTCCCCCGGTTAGTCACATTCGTGATTCCGTGGAGGGTTTTGGGGATTGCTTGGAGGACTTGCTAAAGAAGTAGTATGTAAAATTTATACACATCGTATATAATTGTTTTTCAGGAGGAAATATTGCAAAAAGCACAAAGCGCCCGTCTTACTTTTATTAGTTACTAATAACACCCTCTTCAATATATTTTTTTGCATATGCGTACGTCACAAGACCGACCCCATTTGAGCCATCTATCCATGCCCCATGACTATTGATGAAGTTGAAGTAACCCTCTTCCGAGGGGTGCAAGTCTTTTTCGGCAATGCCATCATGGTATCCGTAAAAGCATATCGCATGCGGTCGTTCTTTTTGTTTTTTCTTGATACCATCTTTGTCGTAGCAGCTTTGAACAGTACTTTCATGGTTATAAGTCTTGATCGTTACCACCACTGCTTTATTTCCAGCTAAAGCTCTCTTTATGCTATCCACGTATGGTCGTCTCAAAGGCTTTGCATCAAAGCATAGTCGTACTTTGGACGATACTGCTCTCTGTCCTTTATTCCTAATTCTGTCAACAACTTGGAAGAGCCTCTCACCACTATCCCCCATGCCTTTTGTGTAACAATCGGTGACGTCAAGTTCTACGCCACTTCGAAGTTCGTTCATTGCTGTTATTGCGTGTGCTACACACATATTTTTAGGCTGCTTTCGAATTTTCAAACTCTCTTTTTTTATCGTGTACTGCTGTGGCAAAGAAGTGCGCCCGCATCTACGGCGCTTGCGACCAATCATTCGATATAAAACTCGTTCTGATTTAAGAGGCCCGCATCGACGTTCGTCGCCTCAAATCCTAACGATACTGGGAGCGAAGCCTTGGAATTTCCTGAGGTATACCACCGCGGTATCACGAATTTCCTTGTTGCACGACGATGGGCAAATTTGCTACACCAACATAATAATAATAAACACAACAACAACAACAACAACTCTCTCATCATCATCATCATCACACATAATAATACACTATGATATTTGAAATAATAAAATATCATCATCATCCTTTTCTTCCTTCTTCTCTCCTCCTCCTACACTACTATTTATTCCTATTAGTCATTATTAAATAAGTAGCCGGAAAAGAGTACATCACACATCACTATATCACTGTGAAAAATATATTATAAAATTACTACAACATAAATATAATATAAAAAAAAAAAAGATCATTGATTATTATTACAAATTAATAATAGAACGACTAATATTAATATATATTGTGTTTCATATTATATAATAAGCTTATATAATAATAATAATAAAGAAATACAGCCAGCGAGCAGGAGTAGTAGTAAAAAAAAAAGAAGAATGATGACCAACACCTGCAGCAAATTTAATATAGGCATACCATAATAAAAGATGATGATTTGTTTTTTTCCTTTCGCTCTATCTCCCATTATTTTCATCATCACCACATACACAACATACAGAGAGGGCGACTGATGATGATGATGATGATATTAATATAGAAAGAAGAAGAAGGAGGTGGGTATAATATAATAAAAAAATTAATAAAATATAATTATTATAATAATATATTATATGATAAAAAAAATAATATATATTGAAATAATAATATAATAATAATTATATATATAAGAAGCCCCATCATGGTGGAAGAATATTACGAACACAAAGGGTCAGAAACCATTCATTAATATAAATTGTAATATATATTACAAACTTTTAATAAAGGGCTGGAACTAGCTTATCGTTACTAGAAGAAAACCCTTTAGCAGGAGGGTCCCGTTGTCATGGCGGCGTCTGAAAACTCTATCCAGCTGTCGCAGCGGAAGGAAGATGTAGGCTACGGATGCACCGACTATGTTGTGGTGGTAACTCGCACAGCATTAGATGGTTCAACCAAGGAATTATTGCACACGTATTGCACATACCATCCGCAGGCAGGCCCAGTTAGACCCCACCCAGTGACCGGGCTCTGCATTGAGGGTAGTACGGTGAAGTGGGAATGGTCGGAGAATGCGTTCGACCGTTCGTCAGCAGGGGCCTTCTTCCAGCGACCATTTACATTGACGGGGCCGAATGAATTCGCATGGTCAGGACCTGTCGTTAGGGTACAAAAAGTAAGGCCTGCACCGAATGTGCCAAAACTTCCAACAAATCACCTTGCCCTGCCTCTTGAGGCAATTGCAGTTCATCAGGAGAGTCTAGGATCGGATGAGGTCCGCATACATGTGCGGCACATTCCAACTAATACGACATTGGTGTGGGACGGCACCTCGACAGCTGAGTTTCAGAGTATCACCAGGCTCCGTACCAGCGCAAAAAATGGCCAGGTGATAGTGGAATTCAACTACCAAATGTCGGAAAATGGATCTCATAATTGCTGTGCCATGACGCTCGTAGTCCGATCCAATAATAATAATAATGGTAATGGGATCGAATGGGGTGATCGGGATTAGTTCAAAAGCAGAACACAATAGCTTTTCGTATTCTATATAAAATATTTTTTGTTAATAATTCAATTATTTGAGTATCCGATGCCTTTGCCCTTCAATCGTTCCGCAGAAACTGGACAAATTTTCCATTATTTCGAAGAAAGATGAAATGCATGGCATAAAATTATTACTGGTACCAAACGAAGATTTCGGTCGTATCGACGTGAACACAGTTGGCCCGTTAGAACTTAACTTTATGGCAATGCGAACGGTGCATGATCTAATTAATATAATGTATTTCGACTCACTGTGTTGTTGTCAAAACCTTTCGCAAGTGATAACCAGTTCTTGATGAGGAGTATTTGGGAAAATGTCCACTGCATAGCTATAAACAGGATGAAACGGGGAACCATGAATCCCTCTCTGCTGGTCGTCTATACGGACACGCTTTCGCAAGAAGAATAGAAAGCAACTTGTGATGGCCTGAGTACCAAACTAATTACTGGTCGCCTTTACCAGCAGCAATTTCTTTTGCCATATTTTTTCCTTCTCTTGCCGCCAAATCCTTTGCATTTATGTATTTTTCTGTCCATGAAATTTCATCTTCAATTTCCCAAACACCAACTTTCGGAACAAATGTTGCAGCCCCACAGAATGGCCATTGACAATATCTCCCACAACAGCAGCACATAACAAATGCAAACATATTCCAAAACGTAAAGGGTATACCGCAGAAAATTTTAGAGCAATGGAATCGGAAGACTTTGTATCCTACAATTACAGTCCCAAATTGCTTCCCTTGCATATCTCCAATTACAGGCAATTTGCATTCCGGTTTACAACAGCCCATTTTTACCGACATTTTAAAGCACATCTTTTGACACTTACAACAAGATATGATTATACGAATTAATGTTGCAAAACATAACGATATTCCAATGCTTAAAGCGGGAAAGTTTGGTATTTCAAAACCAAGCCGAGGTAATGAGAACGTAGGCATTCCAAACAGTAACGTTGGCAAGGTTAAATCTGCAGTGAAATACATTCGGAAATATAATATGATAATTCCGATACCCATCAAACAAATAAGAGGGAAAAAGCAACATAGAAATCGACATGCCCTTTTCAAATCAGTTTTATCATCTTTAGCCAAACATCCTTTCTTTTCAATCCCAATTAATCTTAATGCAAAGTAAAACAACACTAGCAAATAAATCGGACCTCCTAAGAAAACCAATAAAAAGGTACTTATAACAGCACCGCTAATTGATTCAATCACGCCAGTAATAAATTTTTCGCTAACTGGCTCCCAAACCCCATATTTGCCACCACCTTGACCGGCCATAAGCGTATCTGCAGGTGCACTAACTGGTGCACCTACACGAATCATGTTACCAACCATTTGGTTCAGTGGAAAGGCCATAAAAAAATATACTATGAATCCTAAGATCATGCCACCTACATCCAACAATCTCTTTGCACCTTGGCCAGATTTTTTATCGATTATTTCCCCTGTCTTCTGTTCTACAATATCATCAGCGACAGGGGTCACAGCTCTGGATTTTACAGGATCAGCCATTCTTGCTTGCAACGTAACATTAATCCATTCGCTTACACCGCATTTTTCATACATTGCACGAAAGAAATCCACAAGAACCATCAGTGTAGCTAACAAAGCCATGAACATCCAAATGAATGCAATATTTGCAGTATATGGTTGTTTTATCTCATCGAGGGTCTCCTTGCAATATTTATCTTTTTTCCCTTTTTTAGTTATGCATGTATGATTTCCTAATTTTCCATTTTTATATTCCTTGTTTTTGGCATCAACCCAATGAATGCAACATGTATCTTTGCTATTAAAGTATGAAGTATCGCCATCAACGAATTTGTCTTTTTGCGGGCGTATAACTTTAAACACATTCTCTTTTTTACTACCATTGATCATATCATTGCAACTTATACTTTTAGGTGTAAATGTAAAGGATCGCGCATAGCAATTACCAGTATCGCACTTTACTTGTGGTGGGCATTGTTCAATTGGGAGAAAATTTTTTCCTTGCATCCATGTAATTTCATTTGGTGAGACCAACATTATGCCTGTACTTATCATTGCAACGAATTGTAAAAATCCCATTAAAACGATAGAGCTAAACAATGTACAACATGCTGGTGTCATTGGTGTAGCGCGTTTATGCCTTACGTCATCACTCGACATGTTTTCTTATGCAATTTGTATTTTAAGTTTTTGAGTTCAATGTATTTATTTGATACGTTAGAACTTTATATATCTCGAATTAAAAATTTTGTTTGTTTTTTTTTGAGTTCAATGTATGTATTTATTGGCAACGCTAGAACTTTATACCTCGAAACAATCACATGCTTTGTCGTGTGCGTGTAGTAGCGGCGTGTAACACATTCTTTTTTTTTTTATATTATATTTATGTTGTAGTAATTTTATAATATATTTTTCACA
>LT658694.1:2071-16663 GCA_900128575.1 Stramenopiles sp. TOSAG41-1
AGACTTCAGCAGATAAAATAGGCTTACGTAGATACTCTGGGTCTATAAATCCATTCGCAAAATTTGTTATACCGAGTAAGATTGGTGTCGTGTGGAGATGTACGAAGTGCGAGGAATCCAATAGCGTTTGCTGCCGCGTGCAAAGAAATAAAGGGACTTGTTTATGTAAGTGTATAATTGAAGCCCACTAAATTGACCAACAAAAAATGCTAACAGAAACTCCCATGTATACGCCAAACCGCTTGCTGCAGGCGGTCACAAATTGGCTGACCATAACTCAACAAGCACGAAGCCATGGTTAGGATCAAAACGCAGTAGACCGTTGAAGTGTGAGTATGCAGGTTGTAATTGCCCTGAATTTTTGTACCATTGCCAACAAGGTCATTGGCAAGTCAAATGCGAATGTAAGCATAAGCATACAGACCACGACCCAGTATCAGGAAGGTGCAAAAAAATGAAGCCAGGTCGAAAACCTTGCGAATGCATGGGCTTTGTTTCGACATGGAAATGTCATTGCGGCCATGGTTGGGCCGATCATATCACGGATTTTGTCGCCGTCAATGGGAAAGCTGACGATTTAAGGCGGCAATGGGTAGTCTCTGGACTACGCAAGGAAATGAAGAGCATCGCCCAAGCCAGGAGAGACCGCTGGGTTGCCAATGGGCGTTGCCCAGCAAATGCAAGTTACACAGCAAAGATTGCAGTTGCAAAGGGCGTTCCTGTCGGCAGGGCGGGGACTGGTCGAAGGAATGCGGATGTGCAAATTAGTCTGATTGATAGAAAATTAGCCGCGGTTAGCATTAAAGGTAAGAAGAAGTGATGGAAGGCCATCATGAATCGCAGCTATTTCAGTATTATTGTGTAAGAAAAAAGAACAGTGGTGTTCCATAACATAATGATAATAAATAGAGGAGTAGGAGTTTTTTTTGTTATTAAATATTATTTTTTATTATAATAATAATAATTATTATTTTTTTTCCTTTTTTTTATTTTTTTTTTTTTTCAACAATTGATGATGGATGATGATAATAATAATATAGTCGGAGTCCTGGTAAGAGAGTACGATACTCATATAGTGTACTCCAACGCATGACTCCTAACACTAAGCCATGAGTTTCAATGATATAGATAGGAATAATACCTCCCTGGTCGGAGCAATGGTATGTGCATGTACGGCAGGTGCCCTCTGCTTTCTTTGTACCACTGCTAATAGCCACTACTACTAACTACGGTGAATTCAGTGAATACTTGCTGCTGTGGTTTTTGAAAACCTGTACCTGCTGATGATGATTCTAATTCTCTTCCAATCTCAATAATAATTATATATAGAATATAATAATAACAACAACAACATAAAATAAAATTAAAATATAAATAAAATTATAATTATTTAATATTAAAAAAAAAAATATAATAATAAATAATATATTTTTTATATAATAGTATATGTACCACCACACCCACCAGTGCAGGATGAGTGTCCGGGCGCCATTCGTTGGAACTGTACTATTCGACGCGTCGATTAAAAGTAGAGGAGATACGCAAGCAATTGGAATGTCGTCTTCAAATGTACCACGACGGGGTGCCTGGGAAACTTCCGGGAAAACCATGCCTGGGGGCAACTCAGGGAATATGAACATTTTTTCTCCAGGAAACGACGGGCAAGGTTTGACCGACCCTAGTGCCCCTGTGTTGCTGCAACCAGAGGCAGAACGTTTGGTGGAGAGTCTGGAGCCAATGACCCTGCGAGAAGTCGGCACGGAAAAATGGATGAAGCAACATGAGGTCATTGAGAAGCTTAACCTTCAATCACACCAGTCTGCGCGAACAAACTCCGAAGACTTTGTGCTCGAAGCTTTAATTACGTTTGAAAAGCTGCCCGTTTTGGTACATGAGCTGATTGTCATTGAAACTTGGAAAGAGTTTGTTTACCCCAAGGTTTACAAAGACCTTGCAAAATCGCACAGCATGCGGGCGTATTTTGTTTTGTACCACGAAGCGACTCTAGCCAATTTTCTCGAAGTCCTTATGTACCATGACTATTCCGTAGAAGCCCTCGAGGACACGGTAATTGAGTTGGTCGATTGGACAGTTCGTCGTCTCGTATACCTGAACGCTCTACCTGAGGGGCATGCTGAAAAGTGGGCCCGACTGCCGTCCGATAAGCCAAAATTGACCGGAGATGAGGAAAAAGACAAAGAAATCAAAATAAAAGCTGCCAAAAAGGCAGCTGCGGAATTAGGCAAGAAGACAGCCGAGGACGATTTGTATTGTCATTACTTGACAATACAGTTTCGCGCCTGCTGCTCAGCGGCAACGATTGCACGGTACCTCACACAGCACACAGAAAAGCTTTCGCTGAATGTTTTGGCTCGAATGCTGGACACTCACGATATTTTGATGTTGTTGTGCCCACTGATTGAGTCCCCTCCATGGACCTGGAGGCACAGAGAGACTGCGCAATGGCTCAAATATGAACACCAAAACTGGAAAGTTGTAAAGCCGATCAACCTACTCAAATTGACCAAACTGGAAGGTCAAATATGGCTATCCTTGTATAATATTCTCACAGATAAGACGTGTGGGGAAAGGTACTATTTCAGTTCTCAGAGAAAAGATAATCTGTTGCGTGCCAGGAAGTATCTGAACGATGTCCTACTAGATCAGTTGCCAATGCTTGCCGACATACAACGTTTCATGGACGAAATCACTATCATGAAGCCCCCCGAGGCAAGCGCGAAGAATATGTACGTAATATTATATCTTATCTGTGCTGTCGCAGACTCGCCCCGCCTTAATTAATACGCGATTTCTAACCACATGAACTTTTACTCTTGCGCACACACATAGGGGTGGGTTAATAATGGAACAGGTCCCAGTCATTCGCGATAACATGGTTCAGCGCTGCAACTGGGTGGAAGAGGCTACATATTCGTTACAAGAAATATTTGGAAAGGCAAATGACCGAGATGACAAAGGGTTACAAGCTCTCGCAGACCTATATGCGGGGGATGCCCTGGAAAGTTTGGTTGCTGAACAAGAAATCACCCCAGAAGAGAGACGTGGACCACTGGTTGGTGGGCGCATTAAATTCTTTGCCCCGAGAAAGGAGCATGAAGAACCAATACTAAGCTTTGACTTACAAGTTCTTGCTGGTAAACCGACCCCACAAAGTACTACCCAGGGTATGTTCGAACGTTACGGATTGAAAGTAATTGGTACAACATTGGGGGCATATATACCATACCTAGGAACCGCAAAGGTGACATTAAAGTTTCAGGACGGTAGTAGCACTGATGTTGAGTCTGAATCGCCGATGGAAATTCCAACCACAACCGTAGAAAAATTCGAGTCGCTTAAAGAATCGCAAATTATTGAATTCCAGGTAACTGAAGGCGACAAAAACATACCTGCCAAAACTTGGCAAAAGCTTGGATCTGTAGACGAACGTGCCGTTATCCAGTTGCAACTAGTCCGTGCGAAGCATGGAAGGCAAGACAGCGTGACAATTCTGAACGATGGCACAGTCCATTTGCATTGCTATAATTTAGGAACAATTTTTGTTTCGGTACCAATGCTAGGCAAAAGAGCTAGAGAGCACTTGGAAAGGCAGCTACAAAGTGCAAACGAAGCGCGTGTCATGAAAGAAGAAATGCGAGAAAATCGAGAAAACGCCAAGAAGAAAAAGAAAAAAAAGAGGAGAGAGGACGATAATACTGTTGAGAAGTTTCGAGATCGTATAAAAGGTAAGAAGGGTAAGAATGATGAAAATAACAGTACAAACAATAAGATTCAGATGGTAGCCGAAGAAGACGACAGCACGGCAAAAGAGGCTTCAAATGAGGCTCCCATGGAAGCGATGGATAAGCTGATTGAAGAAACTGAATTTGATGAGCTTGACTAAAAGAAAATGTGTAAACACAAAAAAAAGTGGCCCAGTCCTATGTAGGAGACATACATATACATATAAAAGGTGTAACTCTTACGTATTCAAGCATTTTTCAAGGAATTAAAAATTCGTTTATATCAAAAAATAAAAAATATATATAATTTGATACACACACACAGTTGTTATCTATACCTCTTATCGATATTTTACTTTTGTAAAGTATCATAACGTTATCATATCACATATGATATCTCATGTAGTAAAATTGCTCTAAATGTATCGTGTATACACGAATATGTGTGTATATTTAATATGGTTTGTGTATGATGTATACATGGCCCCAAACGCATAAACCTACGTGATGGTGGAATAGTTTGGTTGGTCCCATCCAAGCATTTCAGTCATGCGCATTGCCTTAGGTCGATAGTTCACTTGCGAGTCTTGATAGTATGCATACTGAGAATCGTCGTTGCCGTCAATAACAACATGGTCTGATCGGTCTTTATTATGTACAGCTCTCAGTCCTTCCCCAGTTATAATATTCCTATGGCCACGCCCTAGGTGGGCGGCATTTTGATGGTTATGCTGCCTATTTCCTGCATGTCCCCTTGTGCCACGACCTGTGCGGCCATCTAAGTCACGACTTTGTTCATCATAACTATTTGTTCCAACACCCGTTATAGGGTTTCGACTTCTGGCGTCTCCCTCCATTAAACTTTTTAGGGCACCATGTTTGTTTGTGTAGTATTTGTTATCAGCATTGTAAATACCGTGATTGCGCTTCTCTTGCATTGTCTGTGTGTGGCTTACGTCAGTATTGTCGTAAGTTTTACTAATAATCGACGTTTGCTTCACGACTTCACCGCGATTATCGCGTTCCACATTTTCGTGCCGATTCAACATCCACGGTTGATTTTGAGCTTTGCTTTGGCTATTCACAACCGCAGACGATGGCATGCTGCTGCTGCCGTATTGATTTGTATTTGTATGATCAGAAAGCGTTTTGTACCCCTTTATGTTCGTAAGGCTAGCCTGCCCCCTTGTACCAGCTCCTCTGTTCCCTTCTATATCAAACCCTGGCTCGTCGAACGCAACAGCGTTAATTCCCAGTATAGGATTCCGCGAGACGGCAGTACCTTCCCTTGCCACTTTCAAGGACCCGAAACCAGCAATTGCAGACATATTGTCGTTCCAAATGCGTATGCGGCAGATTTGCCGGGAACTTCGGATCTACCCAATGTTAACGCTGCCTTCTCTTTCAGAAGATGTGCCCCATGCATTGCGAACGAACTGCCCTGCCATTGTTGCACATCATTGTTTATGTTGTTGTTGTTGTTGTTATTATTTGTTATTTGTTTTTTGTTGTTGTACTCTTCTCATTTATTAAATATAATATATAAACTTTTTATATTTGTGCTTTTATTTTTTAATATAATATAATTAATAATAATAGAACTAATAATAATTAATAATAAATATGAATAAATTACATATACATCATCATCATCTTCTTCTCCTCCTCCGTCGTAACGACTCTCGCATCATCATCATACATACACCACACTTTATCTTAGACTATACAATAAAAAAATATTATATATTATTCATTTTAATAATTTATTTACATTATTTAAAAATTGATGATTAGTGCTAAATAAATAATAATAAGAAAAGAAGGAACAACAACAAAAAATAAAATCAATACTAAGTGTTGCTACTAGCGAACGAGCAAAGCAAGCAATCATGAAGCCAAAGTGTCTGTGTGGTTTTTCCTCCTAGTATAGTATAATAAAAATAAGTATAAGTAGGAGAATTTTTTTGGCAAGCAAAGCAACCCAGGAGGTCGAAACCCGTTCTTCATTGCTTCAATCGACCGCGCAACAATCTCTAGCACTGTGGCCTCTACGGAGCTGCTCTTTGCACGACATGCTTTTCGCAGGAGCCCGCAGGTTGTCTAGCACGCGGAATAGCGTGCCGCGCATGCAGTGCAACTACCGCGTGTTTACGGTTTTGCGCAACATTCATAGAAATAAGAACTACAATGCTAGGAGTGAGGATTCTGTGAAGAGTCGTCTGTTTACCCGTCGAAGGTATGCTCACACCAACGGCAACGATAAAAAAGACGATCGGGATGCGAAACCGGCCAGAATGAGTTTTATTGACAAAATTAAGGGCGCATCTGGGGAGAATTCACCTAGTGTAAGTTTTAGTGATATCGCATTCGCTGGTTTTGGGACATTCGTAGGCATCGGCACAATTTCTCTCATTCACTATGGCTTGGCTCCAGTCGATGAAACGCTGATATTGGGGTCATTTGGAGCAACCTCGATCCTTATTTTCGGGGCACCAGCTGCCCCTTTTTCGCAGCCAAGGAATGTCCTTGGAGGTCACCTTGTTGCAGCGTTTTGTGGTGTTACCGCAGCTCAGTTGGTACACTTGCCGTTTGATCTGCCGCAACTGGCAGCTCCTATTGCTGTATCCTCTGCTTGCGTCTCTATGATGGCAACACGCACTCTTCATCCACCAGCAGGAGGAACGGCATTGATTGCTGCTCTAGGATCGGCTGAAATGCAAGAATTGGGATATTACTATCTTGTACCAACGACGTTTGGTGCCACTACACTAATATGCTTGGGAGTATTGATAAATAATGTTCATCCAGACCGAGCGTACCCAAAGTATTGGTTTAAATAGACGTAGTGCATATCCTTTTGTGTCTCGTAATATTATCATTATTAAATATATATATAATATGACACCCTTGTATAAAACACGAAGTATATATAGACTCTATTACATACAGAGTGTCTCAGTAGAAACAAACAAGTATATATATGAGATGCATGGTGTGATATTTTAAAGAAAAGATCAAAATTACTGTCCCACTCTGCCATAAGCTAGGCCTTGAGCTATAAACAATATGTACACCTACCGTGGTTTTGACGTTGAAATAGCACATGGTGGAAATCACCTTCTTGTAATTTTATATACGCACGATGCTTTTGCGTCACGCTCAAGCCTATGCTCTACAAAGTCCCAAAACATCCCCTCAATCGTGTCCGAAACACCTGCTTCTAGTAAACATACCATAGAATTTAAAAAAGTCAACAAGCCACTTTTTCGACTTGCAACAACTTTTGGACTCATCGATTTTGCTCTAGACATATATTTTGGTGGCAAGTCTGGCAGCTTAATTATACTTTCTGCTTCTTTCTCTAGCTGGCGACACAGTTTTCGCCTTAGCATGTCGAACTGTGAGTACCGCTTTATAAAAACATGGCTATGCCCCGTATGATACGAAGCTGTAATTTCATACTCTGTATACCTATCAGCATTCGCCCGGGGGGCTATGACAAAAATTGGCTTTAGGTGAGCGTGCAACTTGTCCTCAATGTGTTGGATTACTTTATAAACGTCATCATCCATACCATAAATCGTATTGGCGGTTTTATTTTCCTCGATGGACGTATTGCCATGGCTACTGTCCATTGTTAGTTTAGATTCCTTTACACCGTCCTCTGAACCTGTTCGATAGTTGCTACCGTTATTAGCAAGACGATGATTCTTAATTTCATTGAACAACTTGAAGCGTTGCATATGCGCACCTCTAATTTCCGCCTCCTTTGTCTCTAGTCGCTTTTGTGTGGGTGGAGAAGTCACCACTTTTGCATACCCCACTTTCTCGGTTTCCTGATTTTTGAAGCGATCTTTAATTGCATTCGATAGCTTCGACATTTTGAACCTGACATCTACCATGGTTTCTGTGGACGAGTTTGTCTTGATCCCACTATTAATTTCCGAAGGACCCTGTAAGTCGTTGGGGGTGAAGCGCTCTTTGATTGCATTCGTTAACTTCAGTCGATTTACTTGGGCCATCAAAAACTCTTTCTGGTTTTCATTTTTTATATGCTTTTGAAAACTTTGCCGCCGCCTTTTTTTGTCTGATGTATCAAATGGAGGAGGTGTGCCAACAGCGTCAGCATCAACTAAAATGATTTCACGTTTATGTAGTAGAATGTCTTGGAGTTCATCGTCGCTACAACTTTCACTATCGTAGGCAGCATAATTGCTGGTAGGAGAGCCATTTGACCGACTAGTTCTAGGGCTATTATTGCCCCTGCGTCTTGGGTTAGCTTTATAATTTTCGCGAAGAGCATTTTCTACCTCTATGCGCGTGGATTCCGACGAGTCTAGCATGGATTGAGCTTCCATTTCTAATCTTTGCACTACACTTTGTAACCTTTCGCACTCATCAGTAGCCAGCTGAAGTTTGTCTTCCAACATAACTTTTTCTTCAACGAGCTCCTCCCTAACAATTTTCTCTTCTTTCAATGCCGACTTTGCCGATGCGGCCTTTCCTCGCAGCGCCATCTTTTCCTTGGTCATCACTGCAATTTTCTGCTCAAATTTTTCAACGGCGGCCTCTAGCTCGTGGTTTCTATTCTGCAGATTCTCAAAGTCTCTATGTGATTCATGTGTAAAACCATGCTTCAAGTTAGCAACGCACATGGTCGCTTTTAAGGCAGAAATCTTGAATCGATTGTGTATCAAAATTTTTTTGTCTTCATTAACCAACTGTTGCTTCTCTGCCGCGTCTTTCTCTGCTTTGTGCGCTACCGATTCAGACTTTCTTAAACGCGCTTCCAATTCCTGAATTCGGTTCTCTGAATCTTCTAGTTGCCCGACGTGTACTTTCAACTGCTTCTCACTATGCAATGCCCTGGACTTCCAGGATGCTAAACTATTTTCTAATTCTAAGAAGTGGCTCTCCATCTCTTCTGCTTCCTCTTTTAACTTCGCATTAGCCTCATAAAGTTCTAACCCCATACGCCCCGCCTCGTCCAGCTGTTGCTTCAGCTCATGGGTTTCAGCTGTAGCGGCCTCGAGTTGCTGTTGCTCCGTGGAATATTCCTCAATCAAGGACGACCGTGGTTCCTGCGTCTTTACCCCCGTGTCATCATTCCCGAGCGAATCATCACTGTCGCTCTGGCTCTCCATGTTCGGGCACGCTAGCCAACAGGTAACAGTACCCTCGGGCCACCTCGGCAGCAGACCTTTGCTACCCTGCCGCGCGACCTGTAGTAGTCATCACATCATCAACAACAACAACAAACAATAATATATAATAATTATTAAAAAAAAAAAAAAAAAAACTTCATCATATTTTATTATTATTTTTTAGAAATTATTATTATCATCATCATCACATCACACGGTGGTCACATGTGGTATCCTATCAGATATTCCTATACTTCTAGTACTTTTCACAATGTTCCCACTTGGATGAAGAAGAAGAAGCCGTCATCATAATTACACAGTATTAGTATTATCAATTATATTATATAATATATTCTGTCCAGTGTGTCTCGTCTCCACTTCTCACAACAAATCAGTAATACTAATTCTATCTTACACTCCAAATTCAACATTAATAAAATTAAAGAAAGAAAGAAAAAGAGATAGTAGAGAGGCTAAAATAGGGAGAAGAAGAGTGTATATAATAGTACATACACAGAAAAGGAAAGAAACATCCTCATTCTCACTCTACATTGTCCCACCTCATGTCAGCGGGAAGGTAGCATTGGTAGCGCCTGTGCCGTGGCCTAGTAGTCTGTCTACTCTCTCTCCTCCTATCATACAACACCTATAGGAGTGATGATAGTAGTCTATCTATTGTCTCTCCTCCTATCACACAACACCTATAGGAGTGATGATTCGTCCACCAAATCAACAAACAAATAATATATAAACAACAACAAGAGAAGTAAAGGACGAGGAATTTACACCACAAATTCAATTGTTGTTTGTTGTGTTGTATATATAAAGTGATAATACTCCCTCTGTTACTCTGTAGTAATAATCATAAGAAACAAACAAGAAGAACAGGTAAATAATGGCCCCATTGCATTCACCTGGGTAGCGCCGTGCGAGAGATTTTTCGCCAATCGCGGACGATATCGCATTTGTGCAAGTCAAGACACGCGGAAAGATCGACCATGAGTGCAATTATAGCTGACAAGAAGAAGAAGAAGAAGGACAAGAAGAAAAAGTCGAAGAAAAAGAAAGACTTGCTTGCGAAGTTGGCTGCTCAAGCGGAGCAGCTGAATATTGAAGAGCAAGAAGAAATCGATGCAGAGGCCGCAGAGAAAGAGGCGAAGAAGCTCGCAAAAAAGAAAGCCAGGGAGGCTCGACTGGCAAAATTAAAACAGGACCAGGAGGGTGGCCCAATATCAATTGTTCCAGAAGAGCCGGAAGAAGACGACGAGGAAACAAAGAAACGCAAAGAGATCTTGGCTCGTGCAAAGGCCAAAAGGGAGAAAGAGGAGGCGGAAGCACGAAAGGCGAAGCGAGGAGATAAATCTGTAAGAACAACAATAGCAGAAGAGACTTTGCTGGACGACGTGGAGAAAGACCAAGCCACGCTTTCAGAAGACGATGACGATGAAAATTCCAAGAAGAAAAAGAAGAAGAAGAAGCTATCGAACAAGGAACGGAAACGTTTGAAGCGGGAAGCAGAGCTCGCCGCAATCGATAAACAGCTGGCTTCCAGTGTAAACTTTCCATTCAGTTGCTCACACGTCAAACAGGCCATTACAGATCGCGAGGCCTGGAAACGCAGTACTGATATTAATATTGAAGAATTTACTGTTGCTGGAACGGGGAAAAAAGGGACGAACCTCTTCGTTGAGGCCTCCCTTCGTATTGTCAGCGGCAGGCGGTACGGCCTCGTCGGCCCAAACGGCATGGGGAAAACTACGCTTCTTCGATTGCTTGGGAAAAAACTTCTCCCTATTCCACCTTTGATCGATATGCTTATTGTAGAGCAAGAAATAGAGGGCACGAATGTGTCGGCCATCGACGCCGTGCTAGCTGCGGACAAGAAGAGAACCAGGCTGCTGGAAACCGAGGCAAATTTGCTGAAGCAGTTGGACGAGATGCAAGACGACGTAGATCCCACTAAGATCATTGAGGATCTGAAGCAAGTCACATCCGACCTGGAGCAACACGGCGCGGCAAATGCGGAGTCTAAAGCGAGAAAGATTTTGTCTGGTTTGGGCTTTACGACGGAGATGCAAGAAAGGGCCACGAAGAAGTTCAGTGGAGGGTGGCGCATGCGCGTTTCGCTTGCTCGTGCGCTCTTTATTGAGCCGACGCTGCTACTACTGGACGAGCCAACAAATCACCTTGATTTAAATGCAGTATTGTGGTTGGACGCTTATCTGCAAAAGTGGAAAAAAACGATAGTCATTGTGAGCCACGACCAGGACTTCTTGAATAATGTAGTAACTGATATTATACACCTGGACGACAAGAAGTTAATTTATTATAAGGGTAACTACGAGAAGTTCAAGCAGGGGAAAGAACAGGCTTTCCGGGACAAGGTGAAAGCGTATGAGAAGCAGCAGAAAAATTTAAAGAAGTTGAAGAATAGTGGCAAGAAAGGCAAAGATGCAAAGGCTGCCGTGGTGAAGAAGACGAGAGAAAGAGGGGCGCGTGCAGAGAAAAAGGCGGCTAAGCTTGCGGCAGCCGGTGGTGGGGGTAGTAGTGCAGACCATGCCAAGAGCACCCAATTGCTGGAAAGACCGAAAGAGTACGTGGTGAAAATCAAATTTCCCGAACCAACGAATGTATCGCCCCCCATAATTGAGATCATGAATGTAGAGTTTAACTACCCAAAGGGCCCGACGTTGTTCGAGAACTTGAATTTTGGCATAGGCATGGGCGATCGAATCTGTATTGTTGGCCCCAATGGTGTCGGTAAAAGTACATTTTTGAACTTGGTGATGGGTGATCTAAATCCAGCTGGCGGCGACATACGTAGAAACCATCGCCTACGAATTGGTCGGTACAATCAGCACTTCGACGAGATTCTACCAATGAAAAAATCTCCAGTGCAATTTTTGATGGATGACTTCGATCAAACATACCAAGAAAGTCGGAACTTACTTGGTCGATTTGGCCTTGGGGGGCATGCGCACGAAATTCCTCTCAGAGCATGTAGTGGTGGGCAAAAAGCTAGGGTTGTTATGGCATCGCTTGTGTTACAAGAGCCACATATTTTGGTCCTTGACGAGCCTACAAATCATTTAGATATTGAAACTATCGACGCCTTGGCTGTTGGCCTTCAAGAATTTGCCGGGGGTGTTATCTTAGTCTCACACGATGCGCGTTTAATCACAGAGGCAGAATGCGATTTGTGGGTATGCGACAATAAGACACTGACATTTTATGAGGATGGATTCGAAGGTTATCGCGACCAATTATTGGACGAGCTGGAGGCAGAGGCAGAGGAACAAGAAAGGTTAATGGCAGAGAAGGAAAAACAACGTGCACAAAAGAGAGAGATGTTGATAGCCAGGAAGAAGAAACGACAAGAACAGAGTTGAGACAGGAGAAACGTATCCTCAATGTCTATTATTGCCGTCTATGTGATTTTGTTTCGCTCTCCATGTGTTTGTTAACGCCACGAAGAGAGTATTACATTGATATGTATGCCGTCGTCGTCGTTGTTGTTTAAGTTTTTATAAAATGATTATGTATATATATGGATGTGCATGTGTAAAATAGATACGAAGAAAACAACCTTGAGCATGTAATATGGAACCCTAGATTCCTAATGCAGCTCGAGCGTTCCCATCCGTCGAAAAATTATACTAACACTTCGCTTCATCTGCGCACGACCGTATTTTACAAACCTGCGTTTTGTCTGGCAAGCTTATTGCGTTGGGATTTGGCCCTGGCAACTTTAAAACGGGTGAAGTCGTTGCTCGACGCACGTTTCTTCTTCGCTGCTATTTTTTTGGCCCAACTCGTAGCGTTCCATTTTGACAAGACTGCATTTGTTTGATGAAGAAAAAGAAAAGTCTTTTGTTAGAAAGTGTGCGTGTGTGTGTGTGTGTGTGTGTATGTGGGTGCTCCCAAGTGCATGCAAGGCCGGTGGAAGAGGTAGGGAAAAACGGCCGTGGAAGCGTTCCCGGTAAGTCTGTGTGTGGATTACGTACCATCTCCTGCGGTCCATGCTTTCTCCAAGGATTTTTGTCTTGCATTACGTCCAATCTTCACTTTAAAGTCGGTCAATGCGATGCGCTTCAATGGGACAATTTGCCTGGACACGCCGGTTACCCGGGTAGGTCCATCTACTAGCACGCGCGTTTGGTCCACGACGTCAATGATTGTACATAGTTTATTATTATCCGGTCCGTAGTTGATAAGGGCGACGCGGCCAACTTCGACGAAGCGTTTGAAAGTCATTGTTCCTTGCGTTGAGTTTAAGTCAGTAGTACTGTTCGGGTATGAATCAATGCGAAGCTGCGTCGAGGCGGGAGCGGCAGGTGGAGTCGGCCAAGCGGCGGGTGGAGTCGGCCAAGATTGGCATTTCACGAACGCTTTTTTCCTTCTCTTTCCTTTTAGGAAAGGCGACTTTCACTTGGGATCCTCGCTGATCCGGGAATATCCGGTGGTGTCCCGTGCTAATCACCTTAAATACCAAGACTCGAGGGCGTGTCGAATTGTCGGGAATTGTCAGCGCAGTATGGAAAAACGGGAATAAAAGGCGTTTATGCAGTGCGAGGCTGCCTATGAGAAAGGGCGATTGGGAACACTTTGTCTATTCTCCGTAGTCTTAAAGTGCACAGCGTTGCCCAGGACAATTTATCCACTCTCCCGGCACTTTGTCAATTCTCCTTCGTCTTAAAAAAGTGGCATTTACGCTCCATTCTCCGTAGTGTTTTTATTCATCACATATACGTTTGAACGATTTTTCTATTCTCCACAGTGTTAGTATTAATGGTATTTATCACAATAGTGGTCTGTTGTAGGATGATGTAAGAAAACACTTTGGTATGCTCACAATTGGAAACGTTGACCTTTTCGTGAATCCTGAGTTCGTATACTAAATAAGTGCTTGTAGTATAGTCAATGCTGTTTCCATAATGGATAAAACTAATCGAATAGGCGACGGGGCCAACAGCCACTCATTCCCCGAACGGCACTGTAACCCTCATCCTAACCCTATACTGTTATAACCCTCATCCTAACCCTATACTGTTCCCTCCGTTCCGCGAATCCACTGTGGACAATTGGAACATTCGGATCGCTTTGTTCAGCGTGAAAAAAGGGGATATTTTGTATTTCTTGCGATGCATTTTTCATTGTCCTATTCTGTGGGCCGGAATGCACTGTCCACTATGGGGACTTTATGTTCGACCTGTCCTTACTCCCTGTATCACGCCATCGCCATGCTGTTCAGTGCTAAATAGTCTATCACACCATCGCCATGCTGTTCAGTGCTAAATAGTCTATCTCAATCGCCATGCTGTTCAGTGCTAAATAGTCTATCTCAATCGCCATGCTGTTCAGTTCTAAATAGTCTATCACTCCATCGCCATGCTGTTCAGTTCTAAATAGTCTATCTCAATCGCTATGCTGTTCAGTTCTAAATAGTCTATCTCAATCGCCATGCTGTTCAGTGCTTAAAAGTCCATTTCTTGATTTCCGAGTGGATTAATGCATTTCTGAATTGTTTCTCAGTTTGCGCAGATTCGCCTTTTGTCTCCTTCTGTGATTAGTTCTTTGTGTGCTGGTTGTTCTTTTTTGTTTCTCTTGTCTCTTGTCCCCATCCTCTTCTCCTCCTCCCTTTTTTTACGGCTACTACCTTATTTCTTCATACAGCTAGCTACGTAGTGCTAGCTAGTATGTCGTTG